>VZTR01021676.1:110694-129691 GCA_013400775.1 Chaetops frenatus | reverse complement strand
CATATAAAAAACCCGGAACCAGAGACACAATGTAACTGACTGTCAGTTCTCCATTCAGTAACTGTAATTTTCTTGCCTTGCTTCTGATGGGTACTTTTACATTTGGCTGACATAGAACCTTTTGTTTTGATTAGATCAAGTTTACTAAGCCATCTACTTAGCTGTCTCTTAGGAGGCTGAACAACTAGATGTTGTTTTCCAGAGTTATGAGAGTAGCTCAGCTGAGCCAGAACAGAATTGTTCCAGTGAGAACTTGCTCCAATATTAGCCTGAAATATAATAATACCAGCACCAGGTTTTACATGATGGTTTAGAAATTTGTGCATACACAGTTATGGTTTAAGATAATGCAGAGATCCGTGTAAACAGCTGACAAATGTGCCTAATGTACAGGTAAGACATTGTCCTTCTTTCTCTGCCGTTTTATTGGGCTGTGCTTTTTGTTGGGATTTTTTTGTTTTGGTTTGGTTTTTTCGTGTAAGATACACTAAATAAATGCTGTGTCACTAAGGGATAAACTACTTTAAAAGGTAAGTCAATGCCATCAGGAAAATAAGGAGAGATTTCACCTTTGCAGCTATAATGCATGACCTCTGTAAATGGAGAATGAGGAGACTGACAGGCAAAGCACACTGTCAATGCTATGCAATGCAAGAGCTGGAATAAACAAAACCAAGTCATTCTCAAAACACCTAAACAAAAGAAAATAAAATAATAACAATTCACAAGTATGATTAATCAATAAAATTGAACAGAACTAAAAGCCAGATACAGGCACACCATACGTTCTAATTAACTTAGGACCATAAGAGAAGTAATTTTTTTAATGCAACAAACCCATTTATTACAAAACAACTGGCCATTTACATTGATTATTGTCCTATTAATCCTAAAATATGTGTTTTATAACTCTGTTAAATTCCATCCCGAGAATATTCATTTTTTAAAAACTGCTGCTTTGGGAAGATTGGTTTGGAAGTTAGTTTTGTCATTCAATAAGCAGACCCAGTTAGGTTTTAGGAAGTCAGTAAGCATTAGGACTATGCTGAAGAATTACAGGAAATATGTTACTGTATCTCACTGACTGAATGCTTGCTGTGCAGAACAGAAAGAGAATAATTAATTTATATTTGTAATCCTTCCACCTTTATGAAAAACATGAAAATTTTGCTCTACAGGTGAATCACTCCAGAAGCTCTAATTAGATAAATACCACTTGTGGTTTATTTCGATTAGGAGACTATAAGTTTGCATAACTACAGGTTAGATTTGCATACAGGATAATCTTAATATTTCAAATTTTGTAAGCATAGTAAGATTTAAGTAACATTTATTCAAGCACTTCAACTATCTACTTTTAATTATGGAGACAGACCCTTTGTCAATCTTTTTTGCTAAATCACTATGAGATTTAACGTCTTCAGTAATATTTACATTAAGAACTTATATAGAGGATCAGCTCACATCTTTTAGTTTATGTCCCAGTGGATTAGCTCTCCTTCACTTGGATCACAACTGTCCCATGTAGTACCACAGGCTGGGGGCAGAGTGGCTGGAAAGCTGCCCAGTAGAAAAGGACCTGGGGGTGCTGGACCTCAACTGGCTGATCATGAGTCACCGTGTGCCCAGGTGGCCAAGAAGGCCAATGGCATCCTGGCCTGTATCAGCAGCAGTGTGGCCAGCAGGACAGGGCAGTGATTGTCCCCCTGTACTCAGCACTGGTAAGGCCACACCTGGAGTGCTGTGTCCAGTTCTGGGCCCCTCACTATGAGAAAGACATTGAGGGGCTGGAGCGAGTCCAGGGAAGAGCAACGGAGCTGGTGAAGGGTCTGGAGCACAAATCCTGTGAGGAGCAGCTGAGGGAGCTGGGGGTGTTTAGCCTGGAGACAAGGAGGCTCAGGGGAGACCTTATTTCTCACTTCAACTGCCTGAAATGAGGGTGTAGACAGGTGGAGGTTGGTCTCCTCTCCCAAGTGACAGGTGACAGGACAAGAGGGAATGAACTCAAGTTGCACCAGAGGAGGTTTAGATTAGATTTTAGGAAGAATTGCTTTACTGAAATGGTGGTCAGGTATTGTAAGAGGCTGCCCAAAGAAGAGGTTCAGCCACAATCCTTGGTGTGTGGACGTGGTGCTTGGAGATGCAGTTTAGCAGCGAACACAGTGGTGCTGGGTTAACCATTGGATTTAATGATCTTAGAGGTCTTTTTCAATCTTAATGACTCTATGATTTCACATTAGAAGAGCTGGTTTAGAACATTTTTGTTTGTTTTTTTCTGTTTTGTTTTGCTTTTTAACAATAACCAAATGTCCTGTGCTTGGAGAAGAGGATAGCCAACAGCTGAGCCAGGGAAATGCCTAGTGCTACAATAGTAATGGAATTAAAATGACATCTGCAACATGGGAACAGGAGCAGTACTGGAAATACTCAGTTTTTTCAGTGTAGATCTGTACTAAACTTTTTAATTACCATGCAGAAAACAATTTTCTTTTGCTAATTGTAGGTAGTGGATAGAGAATGTCTGAAAATATGGTTTTTTGTCTTTTCCCAGTGAAGTGTGGCCTGTTGTAGTCCACCTCCTTCTAAAGATGGTTAATACCTGAGAAGATGACACTGAATGGCATTACTTGGCTGTAATATACTCAGTACTTAAATTATTTTCAAACAGTGTGTAAGTTTTATCAAATCAATTGACTGGGAAATTGGGTACAAATTCATTACAGCATAGGCGGTTTGACTTTATAAAGTAGCAGCCTGTAGTAGAAAATGTCGTATTTTTAAGGAGGATTAAGATACAATGAGCTTTTTAAGGATTATTAATGTACAATAAGCATGTTGTTACAATACCATAACAGGAAAGAGAAGGTGCAACAAAAGCATGTCCCCAGAAGTACAAGGGGCCTGAGTCCAGCTGAACATGAACGTAATGTACGTAGACATATGTTAACATTTATTGGTGTATCTATGCTACCATTCCTTCAGCAATGCTCTAGACACCATATAGTACATTCATCTGTTCACTGCATGCCAAATAAAAAGACAAATTAGTCATGCTTTAATCAAAATTATACATCTTAATAAAGTTCTTTAAAGAGCTTGTAGAGCTTTCTTTTGAGCCATTTCAAAAATTTAAAGTTTTTTACACAGAGATGTTGTTCTAAGAATTCCAGCAACAATAAAGATACTCAGAATTATTGCCATATTGAAAAAAAGAAAAGAAAAACAGTCTTTTCTCATGCAGCAGGAACGTTACATAATATTGACAATATTCATACACTGTTTCCTGATCATATTTCCCATCAATTCTGAATTTAGTTGCCTGCCTTCAGTACTTCTAGAAATCCCACTAAATAATCTCCTGAAGGCCTTTGGACCCAGGAGGATGTAAGCAGACTGAGATCTACCAAATTCCTTCTAGGTTCAAAGGGATGACCCAAGGTAGACAAATGCCTAATGCAGTTTTTAAAATGTTTTTAGGGACTTACCTCACTTCAGGTGCACCAAACCACTGAAAATCTAATCCCTGACACAGAAAATTCAAGGATATTTTTTGATACGAAATCTCTCTGCTATTTATCTCATTTAGATCAATCTTCATTAAAATGCAAATGGAAATTTAAAAGTAATTGGATATAGCGTAATTTTAAATACCCCTATGCATGATGAATCATGTCTTTCAGTCACCTAACAACTTATTTGTCTATCAACTTTATCAGCTTGGCAGCATATCCTTTGGTTTTAGCCACTTGCAGTAGGTATTACAGTAAAGATTTTACTTTAACTGCTACACAACAGTGTGTTGACAAAGCAAGTAGCTGATGACTCAGTTTTTCAGAATGATTTTGACACTGAAAAACTGGAAGTTGGCCTGCCCCTTTCTTTGCACAAGCACCTGAGGGAAGTTGATAGGCAATGCTAGGCATGGCAATTAGCTTACCCAGCGTGAAACTCAATAGAAGCAGGTGCTGAAGAAAGATCTGACTAAGAAGATTTCCCCCTTCTCCTTCCTTCTTACTCCCTGCCACAGCAGCTCAAAGGTGGCACGTGGCCAGGGGTAGAAAGCCTGTCCCATTTTGTTTACCTGTTTTACGAGACAGTTATCACTGTTGCTTTTCAAAGCACTCAGCCAATAAAGTTGTGAAAGAAGTAAACTTGTATGCTGGCCTGTGTTGCACCATCTGTCCTATGCTATCAGCTAAAACAGCTGTGGAAGAGTCACTTCAAAATACTTTCAGATTACATTGTTCTGAACATCATTTCTAGGAAACATAATAAACAGCAAAATCCTGTTTTCATGAGAGGACTCTGAATGTCTGCTGCTAGTCAAACCCTTTCCATCTGTTGAAGTGTCAGAAAACTGTCTTTGAGGGAAAATACATCTACACAGACAAATTAATGCGTTGTTTATTTATAGATACATTTACTGCTTTTCTCACATGGCACCCTTTGTTAATATGCCTTCAGATTATTTTCAATTGCTTCCGTTTTTGGGGCTGAATTTTCTGAACAGTTACTTTTCTTTTAAAATCATAATCAGTTTACATTTCCTGTGTGATTTTTTCTTTCCATGATTCTAGGTTTTTTGGTATGATAAAAAAGACACACTTGTCAACATTGCTGAGGTATGTATTTTCCTTGGAGATAATCATAAGCTGATAAGCTCNTTTTTTTTTTTTTTTTTTTTTAATTTGGTGGAGGAGAAAACTGCTTAATAAAACTAAGACCTTTGCTTTAAATTAACACTCTTTTGCTGCTTCCATCCACAGATGTCTCTGACACAGCCAAGCCTTGTTTCCAGAATTTGGTATTTTATTGCTGAAATGGTAACCTGTGCCTCCGGAATTCAAGACAGCAAAATCTCAAATAGGTCATCCAAAATCTTAGATGTAAATCTCATTGCTGTAAATCGAAACCTGACCAAAAGGATGTGGCTGTATGAACAATGATATCCTGGTCTCCTGTTCTGCTTTCTGTAAATGCAAGATCATATAGTCCTTGATTGAGTTTGAAGCTAAGCTTGTTACCAATAAGAAGATGCAGCCTATCTCATATCTCAGCATGTGATACTCAATCGTGATCAGAGATATCACATGCTGGAATTTGCTGCAAGTTTTGCTGATTATTCCCCTGTATTAAGATGAGGACAGCTGTAATAGACTTCATTTTATTCATATTGCACAGGCTCCTAAGAATTTACCAATTCAACCCACAGCTGGGCAAAGATCTGGCATTCTGACAACACCCCATCAGAAATACATGGGCATGCTGATACCACCCACAAAAAGACATGGCATCTTTGCTACCTTCCTGGGAATTTGTAACTGCTGGAAGTGAGAGAAAGATCAGAAGTAAGGGTGCAGTATCAGTACTCAGATCCTTAGTGTAGCACCCAAACTCTATTGAAAAGTAGACTCACAATCAAAAGCAAGTGGGAAAAGGCAAGATCTAAGTGATTGGCACGTTTTTTTGAGGCCTGTGGGTGTAGAGAGGAGCAGTCTCCAAGAGCCACTAATTTTTTATTAGTAAGGATTTATGTGTNGATTCTGAAAGATGCTTAAAAAAAAAAAAAAAAAAGAAACAGCAAACAGAAGGGGGCATATAGGCATGGCACTTTACAATTTCAGTGTATAGATCTACCTCAGCCAATAACACTACTACTGGTAGAAAGTGGAATATGAGGAAGTGATTTGAGGCAAAAGCAAAAGTTTTACAGAAACATCATTGGTGGTGTTGTGTTTATGCTTATGCTGTGCTGCTGAGTATGTTTCTATTTATCACTGCCTGTGTGAATTTGCATGCTTTCTAGTTGGAAGCAAATAAACAGATTTTCTGGCAGTGCCAGGTTCTATCATACAGTAACTGATGTGACTGTTTATAAAACAAAAGAAGTCTCCCAGTGATTTCTGAGTTAAATTTCACAGGGTTATGTTTCTAAATTACTTGAACCCCTAGAATTGAGCAGATGACGCCTACAGATTGAAGCATATGCCTTAACTATTTATAGCCTAGAGAATATTGTAAGGTTTATGGTATCAAAGTTCAGTGTACTTGCCTGCTCCATTCTGAGGAGGAAAATGCATTTCTCACTACTGAAACAATGTCAGATATCTCCAACCTAGACATTCTTAGCATTCAAGACCTAAATATCAAATTAATAATGATTGAGTATGATAATGAATTTTGCAACTCATATAGTAATATTGTCATTAGCTTAAATAAAATATGTGGTGCTCATATTTAAATGACAAGCTTGCTTATCTTGCACAGCCTTTCAGACATAAGACATTTACACGAGATTTGATCTATGTACTCAAAATCAGTTTGCAGATCCTATTCCCTAGGAAATTAACTCATATTGACAAGACAATTGTATGTGCAGACTTGCCACTTGATATTAAATAACAAACTCAGCCTGGAGGTGTGGATGTCTCCAAGCAATTGAAAAAACCAATCTCAAACAGGGATTAGGAATTTACTTCCTTTATTTACCTCTCCACCTAAACCAGTATGGCACAAATCAATATACACTTTGAATTGGTACTAATTACATTTGAATCAATTTACATCATTATCTGAGACCTTTTTAAAAGAAAATATTTGATCTGCCTCTAGGCTCCTAGTTTAAAGGCCTTGAATACTTTTCAGAAAACCAGCTCAAAGCTTTATGATTTTAAAAGTCTTACTTTTGGAAGTACTTTGGATGTACTTTTGGATGCACAGTTTGAGGCACTTTGAGGATCCTTACCTGCCAGAAAGTCCTGAGCAATCCTTAAGCATTTAGGATGTTTTTGAGAGGTTAAAAAAATGTGACTCAAGACACAGGCATTCAAAATCTCTGAAAATCTTGCCATTAGAGCCCACATCAACTTTCAGCTGAAAAATTGTAGTACATTTTACATAATGGAAAGGCTGTACAGAGCTTAACCCCCCCAATTCACTTAACTATTTTTCTGCTTTTTGTATCATCATGGATTATACAAACATTTCATCTTTTTAATATTATTTTGAATAGGCTGGAATTATTGAATATGGATATTAAATATTGAATATTACTGCCAGACCTTCAACTGCTTAGCAATATATAAAAACATAATTATTTGAGGGAAAAGGAAAAAAAAAAACTTGTTAAATTCGTTTCACCTGTTCCTAACCCCACTGTCAGTGAAAGGAAAAGAAAAAGAACTTGACCATCTCTCAGTGGAGTTTGGAATATCTCACCTTAAAGCAGCACCAGCAATGACACAGAAAAAGATAATCCACTGACTTCAATCATGCATAAATAAACTAATTTTTTAGATGCATATAATTGCTTTTCAATGAAACAATCCATTCCCTAGTCTTATTTTTTAAGGTGCTCAAAGTAACAGGAAAAATATAAATTAGGTAGATGAGGAAAATTATATTAGAAGCAAAAAATATAATTATCTAGCCAAATTATGTGCACACAATCAGAATTCAGTTGTTTGCCAAGACCATTGTTGGTACTGAAATTGCCACATGTATTTGTGCAGCTGTAGAAGATGCACCTTGATGAAGTCTAGAAAATTACACTAATGAGCCTTGCAGTGATTTATTAAGACAGCCTGTAAGCTGATTTAGTAATTTGCTCATAAAGAACTCCTCATGCCAGTAGTTCTACACATAACAAGTGTTTCCAATAGTGTACAGCAAGACGCTTCTTAGAAATTAGGTTCACATCTCAAAAATTACTGATCTTTTTCCAGAGTAACTGAATTAAAACTTTCCTTTTCTATAATAATGTGAGTACCTCAGAAATACTGACACTTCCCCACTTGTATCTGATTAAGCAGGAGTATTACAAATTCAACATCATTTGAAATTTGCATTATATCCACCACTATGCCCTTTTATGAACATCTGCAGTCTTGCTATCCTAGATGTTTGCATAAGACATGCTTCGCTTTAGAGACATTGGCTAGCAGCATTAAAAAAAAGAGTACTTATCAAAGAAATCAAAGAAACTTGGGTTAAAAACTCCTTTGTTAAACTTTAGTAAAACCACCTCCTTTCCACTACAGATTGGCAATAAGTCACAATATTAATAATTTTCCATGCATGCCTGTGTTATTATTAAAAGATAATTATATGATAGTCTAAACCACCTATGATACTATTTAATAATTGTTTTTTCATCGTATTTCTAACAGCATATTTCCTTGGCATGCTTTTTCTAAACTTTTCTTCAATAAAGGATAGTAAAATTGAGAAAAATATGAACACATTGGAGGTTATTCCAGCTGAGTGTGGTCTCACACTTGTGTAAACAAAAGAGCAGTAAGTAGCTCAGGTAGAACAGTTTTCTCACAGAAACATACCATAAAAAACACAATTTTCTGACAAGAATTAGAAGTTCCTTTGTACTTTCCAGTGAACCCTCTGGCCATTTCAGGAATAACAATGGCAGGCTTGGGTAAGAGTCACTGCAGTCATCTCAACCAGATACATGTTTATCAGAGGATTGCAGGAGGACAGCAAAGAATAATGACAAAAGCTAGATTTGGTTGTTTGGGTTTTTTTTAAAAAGAACATTCTATTCTTCTGAGCAAAAAAGCTAACAGTGGAAAAATATTGTGAAAAATTCATGGCAGAGCAATCAGACCATCCTATATCACAACCCAATATGTTTATCTCATTAATGGAAGAAACAGAAATGAGATATTTGGAACAGCCAATCAAAATAAGACTATCTTCTGAAATTACATTTTTCTGGATAAATATGAAATAACTTTTTCTCCTGTCTAGAGACAGTTATATAAAACTAGCTATAAAAACATGAAGCTGGTGACCTGTCTGTAGGAGCCAGTTCCTCGAAGCAGCATACACATTAGGTACTGTGCTGAGACACGCTGAGAATTTTGAAGGGTTCCACAGGGAGGAGAGGGAGCTAAGATATGCTGCCTCTTGAGGGAAGCAGGCCATTTCTCCATTTTGCTGAAATCATTAGTCACACAGAGCCTCATTCCTGAGTGGGATCTGCAGCTATAATTAGCACTGAGACTCTCATTTGCATTCTTGCTATAAAAGTTAATATTTTACATGTCAAATAATCCATATGGATTCACTTCTAATATAAAAAGAACTGCTGTTCATAATACATAAGAAGAAGGCTTTATTACACATTTTTATGCCTCGTACCAGGTATCTTTTATGTTAGAATAACAAAATATGACTTATTAATGCAGTTGTGAATCTTTTTGTTAATAGTCTGATTATAGATGTGTTTAATCTACACAATTTTAGTATATTCTGACTCACTATTAGTCAGAAATATACCTTTTTTTTCCCCTTTGCAGGAGTTAGCTTCACATTTTCTTCTAAGTATCCTGTTCTGCCATTGCAAGCAATGCAAAAAATATTTCTAACTCTTGAGTCTCTGCAGAAGCATAAAGACTATGTCTGAAAATGGATCTCACCTCCATGAAGCTCCATGGCTGATCAATTGCTAAACACACAGGCTTCAGAATCTGGGCACTAGAAAATGTCATGTAAAATAAAACCTATCATTGTTTAAGAACTTGGTGTACAAACCCTCACGTCTTTTGAGCTCTGCTTCCACATAGCCAAACCTAAATCAGCCAGTTGGGAAGTTGCAAGAGATCCTATCAAAACCAATCTTTGTGTAAGTATTCATTGAAGGATCCTAAAATTGCAGTTAGCATAAGTCCTATGGAAACACCTGTGACATCCATATGAATAGCAACTGACTTGTTTATGATCACTGCTATTAGAATGAACACTAAATGAATTCCTTGTGATCAGTGCTGTTGAAAAGAATATTAAATGAAAGAGTCTACCTAGCATAAATCCTGTCACAATAAAAACAGTTGTTGTTAACAATTGTAAGCAATAATAACAATTATTGCATGTATTACATATAAGTGCAGAAAAATAGAAAGCAGCCTGGTAATGTACTTAGAATAATGAACAAAAAAAGACACAATCATTTCTGATTTCTTTTAAGAGATGGGATAAAAGTAGTGTATGAGTACTATGTGCTGCTTTTCATTCTGGCAGTCTTTGCTTTTCTACATTATTATTCTATGCAAAACTGTCAAAATCGTCTCCCTCGGTTCAAAGGTACCTGTCAGAGTGACTGAAGGGTTAATACAAGAGAAGCATAAAAGATAATCAGATAGTAGTACAGTGTGCTTAACTGGAGTGTTTGGCAAGTTACTACCTCTACCATTTCGACTGGCCCTACAAGCTGGAGGGCTCGCTTCTAGCTGTTAATGTACTCAATATACTGTAAGTCACTTCTTGGCAGGGCTAGTATGGTCAGCAATCTCAAATACAGTAATTAGCAGTGAGCATACAGACCTGCACAGTGCTGACCACAGTCGTGCCTCTCAAGGCTAGTGTTTCTTTGGCTGGAGGGGGGAAATTGGAAATGAAGCAACAATTATTTTTCTCATAGAAGAAAGGCTGGGCCTCAGAAAATTTGAATGAGTGTGATGACAGCTGTCTTTCCAGCATAAGCTAGTGTAGCAACTGGTGCTAAGAATCATAATGTGGAGAAAGAAAAAAAAAGAAAATAAAGCTTGAATTTTGGAAAGTATTTTCAAATACATTCCTGCTAAAGTCATAGAATAGCTTTTTGTGCTTTAGAAGCTTCCACCTTACACTTTTGCTTAGGCTTTTTCTTTCTCTGCTGTGGATCATGCCACAGAAGCGTGATATCCCATGCCAGGCTTCCACGAGGCTGCATGAAAGCAGTGTGCAGTGTGCCCACAGAAATCTGCCTCCCTGCCTTGAAATAACTTCAGCAAAGAATTCATATACAAAGAGCTAAGATATCACATGTGCAATAATGATACATTGCTCTTGTTAATAATACTGTTACTAAATATAGATGACACTTAGCACAAGATAAGGGGATAAGTACAATGCCTTCATCATTGTGCAACTTGAGAAATGAACACTTGATTAAGTTACAATAAGTTGAAAAATCACTCCCACGTCAGCCAAGTTATCACTATCCTGTATGTACTCTCAAAGAGTCTTAGAGAATCTGATCTGTATTGATTTATGACTTGAACTCATATTTGGGGTAAACTAAGGTATTCAGTTGCCTTAGATTAGTTAATGGGCAGTTTCTTAGAGTGCTATGATGATTCACATTACAAAATCATAATATTAACTCTAATTAACAAACTAGAAAGTTTCTATTAAAAATGTACAGGTAGGCTGAGTAATTTACATTCCTAGAATACTTAAAACTAAAATAAGCAGAAAAAATAGATCTCATAAAAACATTTACCTTGGCCTGATGTATATCAAGCAGGGCATTGTTGATACATGATATTGAGTCACTGACATCAAGTGAGCTCATTATTTTCAATTACACTCATTAATTTGCAATATTAACACACATTGAAATGGTGGTAAGAAGTTAGTATTTTGATTTGCTGCTTATGCTGATGTTGCATAAAAATAGAATGAATAAGAATGTAGATTGGTAAAATAAATACTCTTTAGCAAATCCAAGGTTCAAAAAAAAAAAACAAAAAAACCAAAAACAAAAACCCAACCAAATAAAACCTTTGAAAAACTGTGAGGGTGACAAAGCATTGGAACAGGCTGCTCAGAGAAGATTTGGGTGCCCCATCCTTTGGAAGTATTAAAGACCAGCTTGGATGGGGCTTTGAGCAACCTGGTCTAGTGAAATGTTCCCTGCCCACAGGGAAATTAAATGATCCTTAAGGTCTCTTCCCGCTCAAACAGTTCTATAATTCAATGCAAAACTGGGTAAAAGTCATTACAATATGGAAAGACCGACTCCACAAAGTGTCTTAATCACTGGTATGAGGGAAAAGGATTACTCTGCTGGAACCTCACCTCTAGGCACCATGTTTTCCTCATGAGAGTACCCCGAGTATATACCTGGTCTGCCTTGGAGGAAACTCAACAGCATTTTAATACTGGCCATCTCAAAGAATACATGAATATATAGAAAGTCTATCTCCATCCATGTTAAGTGAAAGATGAGTGCTCTTAGACCATGTCAACAGATCAAACTGAACACAAAATAAAGGTAGTTTCTCACTACTGTTAAAGCACTATCCATCCAGGACATTTACCCTTTGGCACAGGGATTCAAATCCATATTTCCTCATTTTACGGGTATCCTAAATACAGTGCATGTCCTCAGCCACTCCTTTTGAAGTTGACTAAGTCTGGATGGTATACATAGGCAGTCTTCTCTTGGGAAAGTGAATGACATGTGAAAATGTAATCTGCTAACCTGGACATTTATTTAGGAATGGGAAAAGCTGAGATTCAGTTCTTCTGCCAAGATTTATTTATTTATTAAAACCATAATTATTTGTTAAAATAAAAAAAAAATTCTTGCCAGGTGAGTTCTTTAACTTCTAGATGCGCCTCACTGAGCCAAAGTATCCTCAATTCTTTTCTGCACAGTGAAAATATTTTCATGGGAAGCACAAACCACAGCACAACTCTCAGCCTGAGATTAATGGTTAGAATAACTTCTATGGATATGAAAAATATAGATACGGCAAAAAGAAATTACATTTGAAATACTCTGAGACTAATCCACCTTGTGTAAAGATTATGTTATTACTCCCTCCTCTTCCAGTAACAATCCCCTAAGAAGCTCCCTTGACTGGTTTTCTGTAAAGAAAACATTCAGGCATCCTGATTCAGGGGAAGTTTCTGTAACTGACTTTTAAAAAAGGATTGTGATTCTCTGATGTTCTGAGAGACCAAAGTATTCTCTATTTGCTGTCTGCTGGATGTGGCCCATTCAGTCAGTTTGGGACTGTTCTCAGCCATCTAATGCTTCCTACACAAATGCAGGGAGTCTGATACCGGGGGAGAGTCTTTTGATTCTACTCATTGTAGCACTTGAATCCTTTCACAGGAATTGCTCTAAATGTCCAAATCACTTTGAAAATAAGATTTTGATGCCTGAGCCACCCAGATGGATTAACATTTTATAACCAATAAATCCTACATTTAAAAAATTTACTTCACTATCCATCAAGCTCCACAGGAGACTTTTGCTTTTCTCTGTAGAGAGTGGTCAAAAGGTTTAGTTTTTTATCCAGTAAGTTAACTTTAAATGTGTATGAAAAGATACCAAGTTGGTAAGCATACTTTTCCCTCTGGAATCTCACCTTTATATTTTGTGATTGTTTGGTATCTGACCCAGTCTGTCATATGATATCCAGTGAAATTCTGTTATCTTAATAAAACCCATCAGGGAAAATAGACAGGGTCATAGTAGTATTTTCTGAAAGCAATCAATAGCTCCACTTCAAGTATTTTAGGGTGGGTTTTTCATTCTCAAACTAGAATTTTACACATATCTTATGAATACAGCATGCCTGAAACTGTCCGACTTGTTCTCAAAAATAGGATCAGTTGAGACAATTTAGAAATAATTTCAGTGATTTCTAAAATAAAAATTCATGTCTGGAGAGAGCACACAAAACACACAGAAAATCTTTGTTGGTGGTCATTCATGTTTTGGAAATTATGGAAATTCTGACATGCAGAAGTACTGCAAGATTTCATTCTTTCAGGTCCCTACAAAAACCTGTGGTGATATCTTTGCTTTTATGATTTACAAAAGCTTAAAGACCTTGCTAGGTAAAGTGAATTAATAAAGATACTACAGTTTTACAACTTTTTCAGCTGCTCATTTCTTTAAGAATATTAACTAGGAAAAGCCAGGAAAGTTGTCACATAAACAGATCTCTTCACTTGAAATCTGATTTTACATTTGTGCTGTCTTGCCACAGTAAACAATTTATCAACTTTCTTTTTTAATTAAATGTGGTTGGTGAGCATGACCTGAAAGTCATTTGCCTGTTTTTATATAAATATCTAAGGCAGATCTCTAAACCTGTGTGTTTTGAGCAGCAAATGTCTAATAAGCTGCCTGATACAGGTGATAGTCTCAAGACATTTATAAAGAAAAAAAATGCTTTGCTTGACTTCAATGTTAACAGAATAAATACATAGAGAAAGAAATAGTAAACAGAAAATATTATGCCTCTTCTTGACTCAGCTATAACACCGTGCATCAAGTAAATGTAGTCATTTTCTTCTTTTCAAGAAACAGCTTTTGCTGTCAGTGTTCCATATAAATTCTTCTGCAAGATGTTAACCTGGATTTCTTTTGGTTCAGAATAGGACTATTCATTATCTAATCAGAAAATATTCAAAATGCACTTCTTTATGCTTGAGAAAGATAATTTCAAAAACTCCAGTTGTACCTATATAAAAGTAAAAGCAAAGCTGACTAGAAAGCAGGTTCTTGTCTTTCACAGCAGTCACAACTGCAGGCACCCTTGGACTCAGCATGTGAGAGCAGGGAGGGAGGAAAGGAGCCTCCCTGGCTGCTGGTGCCCCACTGGCCTCTCTGCCTGCCAGCCCTGCAGCAGCCTTCCCTTGGGCTGGGGGTGTTGTGTGGCCATGGCTGGCAGTGCTGCCTCTGCCCACTTCATGGGCTTTGGGGGTACTGCCCAGCACTCCTGAACCAGCAGGGTAGCACCCTCTTTGCTGAAAACAAGATGAGGGCTTACATGGAACAAGTCCCCAGCTCTCTACCTTGAAACAATTTCAGCCTCAATCTTGCAGCACCTAAACTATATGAGGCTTGAGCTTTTTCCAGTGACTTCTATATATCAAGTGTAAAAAGTCTTCTTTTAGGATGTTTTACAGTCCCAAACTTTCCATGGAACCCCACCAGATCAGCAGGATACTGTTATTTTCTCCCGAATCAACTACATCAGTTTTGAACTGTTTTCATCTAAGTGAAACAAGCCCCAAAAGAGACCTGTGTCCCCTGTCCCCAACTGTGTTTATGTTCAGGATCGACATGAGATGAGACAGACACAGAAAATGTCCTTGACCCAAGTTCCTGGGAGTTCCTTGCTTTCAGATGGCATCTTTCCCTATGGACAGTGAATTCCTTGATAGTGGCTACAACTGCTACAGTAGGCGAGTCAGTTTAGAACCATTACTGAACCAAGTATCCATAAATATCTTCCTTGATTCACGTGCTTATTGCAAAATTCATGCTGAATAAAACTCGTTTAGACCAGAAGACCAGTAGTATTTTACATAAGCCTAAGCTATACAAAGAGTAAGATAATGGTTTAGGAGTAGGATCTACAGTTACTACCAGATGGGACCTTATGTGCTATCAGAGCAAAGAATGGTCAACCTTGGACTGAGATTTCATGCAATTTGGTGTATAGGCATAGCCACTGAATGGGTATTGTACAGAGATACTAATGTTGCCTGCCTCTGTTTTGGCTAGTAAGAAATCTTGGCAGATGTGGGTACTCCCTGGTCTGTTCCCTCTGTCCTGAGAGGTGTAGGTGCTGAAGCAATGCGGGTGCTGGATCTGTGAGTGCATTGCACTGAACAGCCTGAAAAGCAGCCAAGACCCTCCATGTTATCAAACCTTAAAATTGAAATGATAATTGCTTGTCTTATGGTTTAGGAAGACAAGAGGATAGCTAGGAAAATGTGGTAGTAGTAGATGTAGTAGTAAAGAAGGTTTTGCTCCACACAAGGCAGAGTGAAATACTTCCAGAGGAGAAAGGTATAGAGGATATTGTAGCTACTGCTACAAACACCCTATCTAGTGCCTATTCATGACTTTAATTCAAGATGCCTAGGTTTTCCCCCAACAAGAAATAAAGCTCACAGACTTGTAGTTTTAGGTTTTGTGACCAGATGTTTGGAAGTTAGGCACCAGAGCTCCTAGTGCTGTAGTAGCAATGTATCTTTTTGGATATAGCCCTAGCTGTAACAGTGAAAGTATGTATGAAAGAAAATATTAAATATATGAACTTAAAAGCTCTGAGTCATATGGTAAAGAAACTTTCCATAACCAGGGGGAAACACTGACTTTCTGGGAATAATTTCATTTCCTAGAAGAGGTCAAAGCATAAGAAAGTCATAATGAAGAACATTTTAATCAAAAAGTAACCATTTCAGTCAAACTTTTGTTTTCCTCATTTTTCTCCCATAAAACCAAATGTCTACTGAACTTATTTATATACATATTATTTAATTATTTTCCCACAAAATGAATATGTACTTTTGCTCTAAAACTCAGATAGTTAGGAAGGAATATAAAGATTCCTTAAGAATTTAATCTAATCTTTATCAGATTTAAGTAGGGTTCATTGAAGTCAAGAGACTAAGGTCAAGCCCTGAATAAAAGGAGAATAAGAATTTTCTCTTTCTAAACTTACATATATTTGTAAAAAAAAAGGTAATCACCTATGTTCTCTACCTCATATTAAGCAATACCCTTATACCTATAAAGGAATAATGTAGCTCATTATATAAAATATTGACTTGGGACTCAAAATATGAATGCTAGGGCAAAATTTAGACACACACCTTCTTTGGATAAATTACTGTGTTCTTTGAGTTTTTTTTTCCCCTTGCCTGTATAGTTAGGCTTTTTTATTACAAGCTCCTTGGCACCGAAAGGTTCTCTCTCCCATTAGCATTAGCCTAAGACAATAGTACCTTAATTTTTACAAAAATGCCTGGCTTCTATTATGATGAAAACATCATATATTTTCCTGGTTTACAGTAAAAAACCCTGAGGTTCTGTAACATTCTTCACAGTTACTGGGACCTTACATCCTTTGTTTCCCTACAGTGAATCCCAACATGAAAATGTTTTCTGTATTCTACAGTATCTTTGAATCTTTATGCTTTAAAACACTGCTTTTCCTCTGGGCTGATAACTTCAGTTTATTTCCTTAATAATTCCCAATTCATCTTCTTGCTTAGTATATTGGATGACTGTTTTATTTAGTGAATATTTGTACTATGGTTTTGGATTTCTATATTAATTGTTCTGTATTTTCCCAGCAAAATTCTGGGGGTTTTTGCTAAATATAGAGCATACAACACCTTTTGAACATGAGCATATTGCTCTGCACTTCTTGCTATGCTTTTAGATTCTGCATAAGCTACAAATTCTTCACCCCCCAGCCAGTTACATTCAGAGATTCAGAGATACATAATCATAAATAGCAGAAGGCCCAACACTGAATCCTCAGAAAATGTGTCCAGATTTTCCCTTTGTGTCCTAGTTAAGCTAGTTTTCCATCCCACAGTTTCTCTACTTTCATGATGATTTCTCTTAGCCATTAATCTCAGATGTGGCACCTTGTCAAAGTTTACAAGTAGATTATATCCATTGAATTTCCCTTATCTACAGTGCCAGGAATATCTTCAAAGAACTCCATCAGGTTAGTTAAGCATGACCTCCCCTGACTGAATCTATGCTGGTTACCCTTAATCAAACTGATTTTCAACCTGTTTTTTCACACTTCCTTATGGTAGTTTAATTTTCCCCACAACACTTGTTAAATTCACTGATGTGCAGTTTCTTGGACTGTTCTTTTTTTTTGAAGATGTACTTCCTTTTTTTCAATCTGAAAAAAAATTTCCTAGATAGATCTAGTTTAAATTGTCTCAGTAAATAGACTTCTGTCCCTCTGGGTTCCTCACTAGCTGTTTAAACACTGATTTTCAAAACTGATTTTGTTGAAAAGTCCCCAAATATCATAAAACCATGCCTTTTTTTGTTGTGGTGTTTTTTGTGCCCGTTTGTATGCACTATTTTACTACATGTAGTAAAATAGAACAAACTCTTGTTGTCAATATAGAGTGGTAAAATTAAAAATATTTTGATCACATTAGATTCATGGGGGTGGGGAAGAACTTTCCAGGGTGCCCTAATCCTTAGCACAGCAAATAGCTATCAAAAGCTTTTCTAAATGCATTCTTCTGTTTACAGGGAGCCAAAATGCAACGTGTCATCCTGAGGGAAATGGACTTGGTGACAAATTTACACATCTGTGTCCTCCAGTCTTGCTTACATGACTCCTTGTGTCTTGAGGTGAAAATCCATGTAATGTTGTATTTGAAAAGTGAGGCAATACACTGCCAGCACATCACTCCAGTATTTCAGAAATCCCTGGTGGGAGTTCAAGGTCATGGGCTTGAGCTGCTGAACTTGAATGGGTCAGGGTGAAATATTCCAGACATGGCATCTTGCTGTGTGGCAGGAGCTTGCTGGGATTGCTGTACTTACAAACAAAGGGAAAGCTTTTTTGCATTATTAGAAAAATGGACAAAACTTGGAGAATAGTGAATAGTAACTATGGTACTTCCTCCACAAAAGGTTCAAATCAATCAGTTCTGTCTCTCTCTGAGACACATGTGCACACATGTATTTATACTACATTCATTGCCATGGTAACTGGGCACCTTAAGACTAATGCATGTAAATTTCAAAGGGGACCTAAATTTTATCTCTCACATATCAATGATGATTCCAGCAGAGATGTGGCAGATATAAATTACGTGGCATTGCAGAATTTTTACTAGAAAAACAAAATATTTTGCCTAGGTTTTAAATAAATATGAACCATGGGACAAATTAATCAATCCTCATGACAGTAGCTTACCTCTCTTTATAAGACTGTAGATTTATGTGATGGAGTCACTTAACATGGTGACTGTTAAGTCCCTAGTGATAAAAGCCATTGATTTCCTGAAATGAGCTAAAAATAGGTTTTTCGGAACTTATTTTTTAGGTGCTTACTGGCAAATGAAGCTCAAAGCAGTATTCCAAGCTGACTACTTGCAATTCCACTTTTCACAGAATAATTGAATATTCACTGAACAAGACATAAACACATCCAGAAGCATGACTCTGATGTAGTGATTAATGCCCTTCATGTAAGAGGGGACCAGTAGGTGTCCAGTTCCTGTTCCAGCAGCTTTTTTTAATATTTAATATTGATTTCCTTTAAGCAAGGTTTGGAACACAAATCTTCTACCACCAAAGGAAACTTTAACTGGAAACCCTCAAGGCACCAACAAAGGAGAGCCTACGGCAGTCAGAATATGCCAGGGGAAAAAAAAAAAAAAGGGAATGGGACAGGCTTTAACTTTGTATGGAAGG
>VZTR01021676.1:95244-110505 GCA_013400775.1 Chaetops frenatus | reverse complement strand
CCAACAAAGGAGAGCCTACGGCAGTCAGAAAATGCCAGGGGAAAAAAAAAAAAAGAGGATGAGACAGGCTTTAACTTTCTAAGGAAAGTGGTAGATGAATGTAGAATTTTCACAAGGTAGCTAAGCACTCCAACTGTTAAATTACTCTACTGTGGGAAAGTAAGAGGGCACCACTTCCACCCCCAGAAATATCTTATATAAGGCCAAAGTTGGCAGGTGCACTTAAAGACAGCTAAGCTGTTTTATTTCTATGGAAGACCATCTATATTGAAGATTACAATGACTGTTCAATAACAGTCCTATACAAACTGACACAGTATGTAACCATTCTGAGTATGCCAAGAAATGTAATTTTAGGCTCAAAGGATATTTTCTAATGAAAAACAGCCTGTGTAAATTTGCCTGGTTTGGGGGTTAAAGCAGCTGCTGAGTAGTAGTTCCATAAAATCTAAGCACTAGATGTAAATATCTTCACAATAAAGGGAAAATGTCTACCTAAATCCTTCTGTGTATTTATTTACAACAGTGTCCACAACATCCATGAAATAAATTAAGAAGCTAAGAGTTCAGCACGTCTCAGATCTAGCTCTTGAATTTCTACATTCCATTATATTGTATTAGAATGATTACCAGGTTTTTATTTTCTGAAATTTTCAGATACATGCACTACATTGTGCACACTAGCCAGTGTTCTTGCCCCTTCTCAAAAGATAAGCAACAGTTTGATTTGCACAGGAAGAGAGTAATTAATGCCTTCCTTTCCTGAATAGGCTCTGTCAGATATATTCAGAAAATTCTCCCATACGGAAACGAAACAGAGCCTTTCACAATGAAGGAGAAAGTTGTGGAAGACTTGCTAACATTGAAGTTATGGAAGACTTGCTAACATTAAAGAAAGTCTTGTTTCTTCTATCTCACGCTTTCTTGTTCACAATGGCTCTTGCTGAGTATTTATTTGCATCACTTTGTTTTGTTTTTATGATGCCTATAGGTTTTTCCACTGACAGTCCTGAGAGGAAGCGGCAGAATAAAAGGGAAAGACAGAATTTTTACATCCTCTACAGCCAGCTTAAATGCATGTAGGAAGGCTACTGTCTTAGGCAACAAGAGAAACAATTCTTTTTTAGACAGTAATAAATTTTTGAAGATGAAATGGCGACAGAAAACCCATGGATTTGAGCTCACAGAGTATCTTGCATGTTTTAAGTGCTGAGCTAAGTATCTATCTAGGGGCAGAATTTTCAATGTTTTTTGTGGGTTTTTTTTTCACAATTTGTTTTAGATATACGTCTTGATAGGGGAAATTTGATTGATTTGTAATCTGAAGTGGTTTCAGCATTCGCAGTACAACAGACCTCTTCTTAAACCTTTTCAACCAGAAATCCTTGCAGCATTTCCCTAATCTTCACAGAAATCCAATCCTTCGCCAAGTCCCATCATTCAAGTTTGTCACACCAGTTTTCCCACACCAGTTTTCACCATGCATTTTCCTTACTGTCCCAGGAAAGAGAACACCATCAAAATATGACTTATGAAACACTGGACCACAGAGGACAAACAGCATATATGTAAGATGAAGCTACTATTCAGTGCACCTTACACTATCATTGAGGTACTAAGACACTCCATGAAGGTCAACATCAGTGGGAGTGGTACTTAGATCACTAAGCTCCTGGTTTGATGTATTAATTTCCCACCAGGACCTAATTTTCCAAGTGTTTTCTTTGTTGTCCCTTCAGAAATCTCTCATAGGGCGAAATGTTAAACATCACTGTCATCCAGATAGTCATCAAGTAAAGTCTTTACTATTTTTTGGAAAGAAAACAATAAAATATTATTATGAGAATAAAAACTAGTTAATAGGATTGGGGGATAAAGGGAGGTGTCTGTTTGTAACAAAATACAGACTATTATTCTTTTAAATGCATCAGCAGCACTGACTGCAGTATCATAATCATTAAAAATTATGAGAAATGCACTTGGGAATCATGAATTAGTATTGATTGAAGTTAGGTACTCTTAATATCCATATGGATTTTTTCCATTTATGTGGGAAAAGTATGCAATTTACAGATTCACATAAATCCTTCCTATCTATCAGATGGAAGGTTCTGTGCTGGGTGAAGTATTTCTGAAGACTGGAAATGTTCAGTGAAATGAGCAGGTAGAAGCTTCAAAACAAGCAAAATGCAGTGTTTTTCCACTCAGCAGGAATTAAATTGCAAAACAGATTGTCAGAAAATAGTGTGGTAGTCTGAATTATGAATAGGTTCAAGAACAGATTCATGAAGGTTAAATTTGTTGATGGATGTTGAACATAGATGCAACCCCTGGCTAAGAGTTCTCTAAACTGGCCAGAGGCTGCTAAAATATAAGCCTGTCTATATCTTGCTTCCTGCAATTTTTTTTCTATGCATTTGCTAATGGCCATTGTCAGAGAGAGGTTATTTTGGTCTGATTTGATGTGACACTTTTTTGCATTTTTAAATACGTGAAGATAGAAACTTAACCAAATTCATAGGACGTACACAATATCTGGGCACAGTTTATGTCCCTGACTTAATTCTTCAGGTCTTAAGAGTGCCCTGTGCCCATCTTCAGCCTTTGTGCTGGTTTCCCCCAGTGCAGGAGTCACCACAGATTAGACCCTGGGCATTTTCTTCCTTGAGAATGTTAAACAGCCATGTTGGGGAATAATAAAGAAGATATCTTACACTCCTTCAGCAAGAGAGAGAATAATAGAGTGACTGGAACAAAAAAGATAAGCTCTGCAAAAGGAAAATTTTAAAGAAACACTAAGGGAAGAAGAAACAGAAGCAGTGTTTGATTANTTTCACAATTTGTTTTAGATATACGTCTTGATAGGGGAAATTTGATTGATTTGTAATCTGAAGTGGTTTCAGCATTCGCAGTACAACAGACCTCTTCTTAAACCTTTTCAACCAGAAATCCTTGCAGCATTTCCCTAATCTTCACAGAAATCCAATCCTTCGCCAAGTCCCATCATTCAAGTTTGTCACACCAGTTTTCCCACACCAGTTTTCACCATGCATTTTCCTTACTGTCCCAGGAAAGAGAACACCATCAAAATATGACTTATGAAACACTGGACCACAGAGGACAAACAGCATATATGTAAGATGAAGCTACTATTCAGTGCACCTTACACTATCATTGAGGTACTAAGACACTCCATGAAGGTCAACATCAGTGGGAGTGGTACTTAGATCACTAAGCTCCTGGTTTGATGTATTAATTTCCCACCAGGACCTAATTTTCCAAGTGTTTTCTTTGTTGTCCCTTCAGAAATCTCTCATAGGGCGAAATGTTAAACATCACTGTCATCCAGATAGTCATCAAGTAAAGTCTTTACTATTTTTTGGAAAGAAAACAATAAAATATTATTATGAGAATAAAAACTAGTTAATAGGATTGGGGGATAAAGGGAGGTGTCTGTTTGTAACAAAATACAGACTATTATTCTTTTAAATGCATCAGCAGCACTGACTGCAGTATCATAATCATTAAAAATTATGAGAAATGCACTTGGGAATCATGAATTAGTATTGATTGAAGTTAGGTACTCTTAATATCCATATGGATTTTTTCCATTTATGTGGGAAAAGTATGCAATTTACAGATTCACATAAATCCTTCCTATCTATCAGATGGAAGGTTCTGTGCTGGGTGAAGTATTTCTGAAGACTGGAAATGTTCAGTGAAATGAGCAGGTAGAAGCTTCAAAACAAGCAAAATGCAGTGTTTTTCCACTCAGCAGGAATTAAATTGCAAAACAGATTGTCAGAAAATAGTGTGGTAGTCTGAATTATGAATAGGTTCAAGAACAGATTCATGAAGGTTAAATTTGTTGATGGATGTTGAACATAGATGCAACCCCTGGTAAAGAGTTCTCTAAACTGGCCAGAGGCTGCTAAAATATAAGCCTGTCTATATCTTGCTTCCTGCAATTTTTTTTCTATGCATTTGCTAATGGCCATTGTCAGAGAGAGGTTATTTTGGTCTGATTTGATGTGACACTTTTTTGCATTTTTAAATACGTGAAGATAGAAACTTAACCAAATTCATAGGACGTACACAATATCTGGGCACAGTTTATGTCCCTGACTTAATTCTTCAGGTCTTAAGAGTGCCCTGTGCCCATCTTCAGCCTTTGTGCTGGTTTCCCCCAGTGCAGGAGTCACCACAGATTAGACCCTGGGCATTTTCTTCCTTGAGAATGTTAAACAGCCATGTTGGGGAATAATAAAGAAGATATCTTACACTCCTTCAGCAAGAGAGAGAATAATAGAGTGACTGGAACAAAAAAGATAAGCTCTGCAAAAGGAAAATTTTAAAGAAACACTAAGGGAAGAAGAAACAGAAGCAGTGTTTGATTATGCAAATCTGATAGTGCCAGCCCTGCCAGTGCTACAAGATAAAAAATATGGTTTTCATCATGTCAGTATAAAGCCTGTATCAGCCTAGCAGCTGAACTGCCTTGCCCATGAAGGCACCATTCACTATTTGAGGCCACATCAGACCTTCACAGCAGTGACACCAGAACTTCCATTGAGGACTACTGCCAGCAGATACTTCAAGTTTTGAGATATATTACCAGTTCTGCTTAGTAGGACTACATTAGTATTACTGTTAATGGTGGCAAAAAAGGGAAGCTGATTAGGCACTGCTCTGCAGTGAAATAAATGCCAGCAATGGAAATCAGAAAAAGCCCTGAATAATGATTGATGGTTATGAGGGAACTAACCTGAGCTATGTCCTCTGTAAAATATAGGGCAGCATAACGCTCTTATGGCCCGAGTTTCAGAAGATAAGGGTTTTTGTTTAATACTTGTCATGCAAGAAATAACATTTCTCAGACCTGAGTCTCCTGTCACAATGTTGTCCCTATTGTCCATTTCGTTTTCTCTATGTCCATATAATCCTTTGTATCATGGGTGCCTGTACTCTGGGATATATCACAAAGCAAATTAATAAATCACACCACACCTACGTCACTGCCTAATAGACTTTTAGAATAAATGTTATCATAGACAAAATTTCCTAGAAAAAAAATTGAGTGGAAGAGGGCAAATGACAAGAGTAGGTATTGATTTACAGAAGTAAAATAGTCCTGACTGAAAACCCCATTAAATTCTGTTGTATTTTTTTCATATGTAGCTTCTTTTTTTGAGATATCTTATCTTCTTCAGTGGCACTATTGAAGAATTTGTCAATATAAGAATGATTTCCATCAGCTGTCTATGCTGAATGCTCATCTTTCACCTGACACAGTCTGTCACTACAACTCATTTTTTTTTACATTGGGCAGTGCATTATCCTCCTAGAATCAAAGAGTAGATTCTTTTTTTAATTGAGTTTTTACCTGCAGGGGACCTGATTCTTATGCACATTTGGGACAATACCTAAGAGAACAGCAGCATAACTGAGTGTATCTGAGCAGCAAACTGCTGTTGAGACAGTGCACAAATGCTTCTGATTTACCTGTACCTGCAAATACCAGTGTTATGTGACTGCACCAGGTTGGCCCTGGCTGGATGGGGGTTCCCACCAAAGCTGGTCTATCGCTCCCATCCTCATCTGGACACAGGGGAGAAAATACAATTAAAGGTTCATGGATCAAGATAAGGACATGCAGAGATCACTCACCAGTTACTGACTCCACTCAGGGAAATGAGTTTAATTTATTAACCATCAAATCAGAGTAAGAAAGTGAGAAATAAACCTAAGTCTTAAAATACCTTCCCCCAACTGCCCCCTCCCCACCCCTTTCTCCTAGAGCACAAATTCACCCCTGATATTTTCTCTACATCCTCCCCCTAACTCTGCAGGGGGACAGGCAATGGGGATTACAGTCAGTTCATCAGAGATTAGTCTTTGCTGTTCCTTCCTCCTCAGGAGGACTCACACTCTTCCCCTGCTCCACCACGAGATCCCTCCCACAGGACACAGTTCTCCATAAACTTCTCCAATATGATTCCTTCCCATGAGCTGCACTTCTTCACAGACTGCTCCAGCATGGGTCCCTTCCACAGGGTGCAGTCCTTAAGGAACCGGCTGCTCCAGCGTGGGTCCTGCCAGCAAACCTGCTCCAGTGTGGGCTGCTCTTTCCATGGCTCCACAGGCTTCCAGCAAACCTGCTCCAGTGTGGGCTGCTCTTTCCAGGGGTCCACAGGCTTCCAGCAAACCTGCTCCAGTGTGGGCTGCTCTTTCCATGGGTCCACAGGCTTCCAGGAGCCTGCTCCAGTGTGGGCTTCCAACAGGGTCACAGCCTTCTTCAGGCATGCACCTGCTCTGGTGGGGTCTCCTCCGTGCTCCCCCATGTGCCTCCATGGGCTGCAGGGGCACAGATGCGTCACCAGGGTCTGCCCCACATGCTGCAGGGGAATCTCTGGCACCTGGAGCACCTCCTGCCCTCCCTTCTTCAGTGGCTTGGGTGCCTGCAGTTGTTCCTCCCCCACATTCTCACTGCTCTCTCCCAGCTGCAGCTGCCATTGCACAGGTTATTTCTCCCCTCTTGACTATGTTCTGTCATACCACTGTTGCTGGTGGGCTCAGCTTTGGCCAGCAGTGGGTCTGCCCTGGAACCAGCTAGCATTGCCTCTATTGGGAGAAGCTTCTAGAAGCTTCTCAAATAAACCACCCCTGTAGCATCCCAGCTACCAAAACCTGGCCACACAAAACCAATACAGTGACAAAGCACCTTCAAAATATTAATACAAATATATGCATCCTGCAAATATGGTCTGCAGAGTAATGCACAATACCCAAAGAAGTTTAGTACATTTTCTACAGTGGTAAAACTGGGTAGATACTTTTCTTTCACCAGAGCCTGCCCACCACTTACAAACAGCCTGGTTTTTAGAAAGAAGAATGGAGTCACAAGGAACTGTACTTAGCTACCACCAGTGGAGGATAAATGAAAAAATTAGGAATACTCATAGAGGAAATATAAGTGGAGGTGGAACTGATTGTTTTTAGTTCTGGCCATGGACAACAGCCTCCATTATGCAGTATAGACAGTAGTGTTTGAGTCAGCTTCACTCCAAATTATGATTTTTGTTTGCTTTGTAATCACAAATGTTTTGTTCCACACTACATCAAATCCAGGTTGGTTTTTCATTTATTTGGGGTTTGTTTGTTTGTTTGTTTGTTTTCTGTTGTGGTTGTTTTTTTCATACACAGAATTACTTAAATCCAGCAGTTTTAAAGAAAAATTTCAACTTCCCTTGAGGAATTTTTCTTCCTAAAACAATAACACAATACTGATAGGTTTGAAAACTTTGCTTAATTCAGATACTACCTGGGAGATAACAGTATTAAATGCTACTACTGTTGTCTATCCATTCCCTTTACAGCACTATATTGCATTCAGATTCTGAAGATTTCCAAGTGTATTAGTAAGTACAGCAAAAATTTCTTCAGGTTCAAAAGTGCTGAGATCTGCAATTTTCTCTTATGGCAGTGGGAACTGCAGGTATTTGGCACTACAATCTAGGTACTTGACTGAAAACAGTACCTTCTGCCGTCTTCCCAGCATCCTTAAACTTAGAACTAAAACTTGGTCTGCACGTAAAATGAGCTCAGACATGTTTCATTGTTCAGGATGGCCATGTTCTAATATTTGACAAATGGATCTTCTATCAAATATTTTTGAAAAAGAAGGTTTTTTTTCTGTCTGAATGCCTAGCATCTTACGTATCATAAGCACTCCATCCATAAGTCTGTTTCCTTACCAAATGTTCTTATAAGTATCATTTTTCTTAACTCTGTGGATAAAGTGAGATGCATTACCGATAAAGTGGACTTACAAAATCAGTAAGGAATTAAGACAGAAATGAAAACCTCTATACAACACGAAATCTTGAGAACGCCATCCTATAGTCCTTATTCAGTCAGCCCCCATTCAGAAAGAAAGAGGATAGAAAGCCTTGAGAAAAACAACCTTGCTTGTAGATGTTAAAATTACTGTGGTTCAAATAATCATGAAAATAAAATAGTGTAAAGGAGATGCATGACGTGATCTGCCAGAAGACTCCAGCTCAGTTACCTTATACCATATATAGAAAGGATATATCTGCATTTACCATTTCTAACAACAGGAACTCAGATTTATGGATGCAACCAGAATAAACACTTACAAAAAAATCAATTAGATGTCTCTGTTTAAGGAGACCTAGTAATTTGAGTATATATGACAAAAAAAGAAAACAGAATTCACTTTGACAAAACAACTTCTCAATTTTCCTTCTAATGTGATATGACTCATCTCAAATCTATTGCAAAGTGGTAAACAAACTACACCAACACAGTAGCCATCATCTGCCAGGAACGTTTTAAAAAGAAAACCATTAATGAGCTACTTTTCTTGTCTTCTATACAGAGAAATGTATTTTCCCAGCAGAAACAGCATTTCACATTATCTTCTTTCCATTTACCATGTTTTCATCAGTGCTAACAGCAACTTAAGAAATACCTCATTAAGCCAGTAATTTATTTCTTAGGAATTAAATTAAATTAAATTAGTTTGGACTAGTTTTAGTTCTTTTTCAAAACAGTCTATTTCAATTAAAACAAATAACAAGAGGGAAGTTCAGTTTGATTACTAATAACATTGTACAAGGGACTTATTTGGGATAGCAATTCAAACATGCGGACAACAGACTTTTGATTATATTTCTCATTCATTGAACTAATGTTATAATTGCAACTGTAACAAAAATAAAATGTTCAGTCCATCTTTGTTCTATAATCCTTCTGTAATCTAATTACCTCAAAATAGCTGCAAGATAAAATACTGTCATGAGGATCAAAATGACAGCTATAGGCTGGAGTCTCCACTATTCATTATCCATTCTTATTTTTATGGTAACTAATATTACTGTATAGTTAATAAACAAAATCTAAGTCACTGGACAATGCTTCTGAAGTCAGCTTCCCTGCTGATGAAAATCATCAGAGATCTACAAGGACGGTTACATGATGTTATATATTTTGCAATAGTTCTTGTTTGTAGATCTTACAATCTTTTGGGTCAGGCCCCTTACCGTGTTAAATGATACTAAATTGAAAAAAGAAAGCAACTTCAATTTCCAAAATATCCCCTGATTCATTGCTTTAAAGAAATTACTTCGAAGCTTCCCAGGAGTTGACAAGAAAAATCTGAATTGTCATGGCAACATGGGTTGAAGAAATCCTTCTTTGCTGTTTGCATAGATCATCTCCATGCTATCAGCCTGTTTACTAAATGTTGCTAAAGAAAGCAATTAAAGGTTAATCTTTCCTCAGAACCAAATAAATTATATAACCAGTGAAAGCCAGTGGAGTGAGATACATTTCAGACAGGTCAAAAAAATTTGAGGCATCATTTATCTTCAAGCAAACGACACCAAGTTGCAGGGCAGACTACATGCTGGAGGGAAGTGACAACATCCAGCCAGCACAGGCTTGAGAGGTGGCCTGTGCAAACCTCAGGAAATTTAAGATCAATTACAAGATTCTGCACAGGAGTTGGAACAATCCCAAGCACAAACACAGGCGGGAAAGAGCCTGTGTTGGACTGAGAGCAGCCCTGAGCAGAAGAAGGACATGGGGGCGTTGGTGGATGAGAAGTTCAACATAACGCAGCAATGTGCGCTTGCAGCCCAGAAAGCCAAACATACCCTGAGCTGCATTGAAAGAAATGGGACCAGCAGGCTGAGGGAGGTGATTCTGCCCCTCTACCCCCTCTCGTGAGACCCCACCTGCAGCCCTGTGTCCAGCTCTGGGCCCCTGACACACTGAGAATGTGGATCTGTTGGAGCAAGTCCAGAGAAGGCCATGAAGATGATCAGAGGGCTGGAGCAGCTCTCCTATGCAGACAGGCTGAGAGAGTTGGGGTTGTTCAGTGTGAAGAAGAAAACTCTCAAGGAAGACCTTAGAGCATCTTCCAGTACCTAAAGAGGGCCTACAAGCAAGACAGGGAGGGCCTTTTCACAAGAGCACGCAGTGACAGGAAAAGCAGAAAGGCTTCAAACTGAAGGACGGTCGGTTTAGATTAGACATTGCAATGAAACTCTTGACTGTGAGGATGGTCAGGCACTGGAACAGGTTGCCCAGAGAAGCTGTGGATGTTCCATCCCTGAAAGTGTTCAAGGCCAGGTTGGATGGGGTTTTGAGCATCATGGTCTAGCGAAAGGTGCTCTGGCCCATGGCACAGGTGAAGTGATCTTTAAGGTTCTTTCCATTCTATGATTCTAAACAGCATTTTTGAGGTCAATTTCATAACAAACTAAGAGTTTGGATTTTCTTTAGTGTTATTAGATTTATTCTAGCATCCTCATTTCAATTCAAGTTGTCTCTGTGATATGTGACTATAACAAGGGTGAGATAAAAAGTCTTTTAAGGTTAATGAAACTTTTTACATTCTGTGAGTTCCCCAACCTTTGGATCAGGTCCTAACTAGTTAAAATCTGATATAAAGCAACTCAAACTACTTAAATGACAGCTAGAGTCTATGTCTAATTTACCTACTTCTGCATAGCAGAATGGTTTTTTTTCCTACAACTAGCAGATTTTTCAAGTTAACTGCATTATGTACCAGGAAAAAAGAATTTAAAATTTCTGTATTTTCATTTATGTTAATTAAATTTCACAATAAAGCCTCCCCTATAGAGATTTCACAGGAAAGCTAAACAGAAATTTTTGAATACAGCTAATGATCAAAATGCTGCTCCTACTACCACTGTTGACTTCATAAGATCTATTAACACTACATTCTTCAGCGTAAGAGCCACTGCAAACAACAGGTCAAAATGTGTGCTGAGGATATTTACATGCTAACATAAAGAAATCAATTTAATTTCTCAAGAGAGATATCTACAAATGCAGAGGGTCACTGATTGTGATAATAGCAGTTATTTAATTGAACTGAGGTTCTGAAAGTGAATTATAAAATGTTCCCCCCTCCCCCTCAAAAAAATTCTTAGTATGACTCAGTCTATGTATTATAAGAAACATCAGCGGGATACCAATAGAAAATCTGGCTGCTGGGGCAAAGCTAAAATAGTGTACTTAGTCACTTGAATGCAGTCAGCTTCTGCATTGATATCCCATAAACATTACTGAGAACAGTGTGATTTGTCATGACCATTTGTTTCACAGCCAGAAGCATGCAAAATTAGTCTAAAATAAGTTAAATTTTGCTTTTTTTTTATTTTATCAAAATGGCTTTTTCAAAAATTTCGCTGTTGTGTAAACATCATTCTTTCTTTCCCTTTTTTCTTGCCCTCACAGTCACCTGCATTTTTTTGCTAAGTTCAGGGCAAGGCACGTTCTGTAAGCTCATGTATATTCCTGCAATGTCCAGCCACTTGCTGCCTAACACCAGCTGCTTCTTGCCAAAGGGAGCTGCCTGTTCCTTGCAGCTCCATCAGCTGTACAGCAGCAGTGTGATGGGGGTCCCGAGTTCCATGCTGTGTGTTATATGCACCCTGACTTCAGGCTGAACCCCAAGGCGCTCACACAAGGCCAGCTCAAGCACAATGCCCAAAGCCAAGCCTAAAGTCTCAGCCGTGTATTCTGGATACACTCTGCAAAGCAAGCCAAGCTACCCCACCCATTTTAGCAGAAGGCATTGCAAGCACAGTGGCGACACTTTAAATCCAAACTACAGCTAAGCCAGTATTAAAAAAAAGAAAATAACCTGGTTGGGGTGTCCAGTGTGTTTAGACCCACCCTTGAACCCAACTTTCAAGCAAGGCTGGCTGCACTTCTGTTCCCAGTGCACTGTAAATTGCTTGTGTTTCAGCATCAGTGTAAGCAAAAGAAAAGTTTGAATATTTGTGTCCTTTTGGAGTTTATGTGTGAACACAGTATTGCAAGTAATACAGGTCAAAGGAAGTAAACAATGATTTATGCAATATTTTATCATGGCTATATTTGATCTGTAAATCATAGGATGAGTGAGGGAAAAAATTATCTCTAGACCCAGATTTACAATGTGACAAATGTGAAAGGTTTGCCGCAAACACCACAATTATAAGAACATTTTAATAAAAACCCTCAAACATAGGTTTAGAAATTATTCTCTAGCAAAAAAAAAACCCCCAAAACAAACAAACAAACAAAGAAAAAAACCATGGAAAACGATCAGCCAAGAAAGGAGAAATAAAAAATAAGGAAAACCTAATGTTTTGCAAAATTGCATGAAACAAACATTGCCTTGCAATTGAACACAAGGCATGAAACAAGTACTGCAAAATGCAATTTTTAAATGCTGACCATATTTCACGCAAATCTGCAAAACAAACACCGCACAAAAAGTTTTATTCGTTATTATTTATTCAGATCTGTGTCAGCTGCAGTGCTGCAAATGACTTTTCTTTTGGAAAGCCACTGTACAACAAAGACATAAATATGGAACATTCTTCTGTACTTCAGAATCTACAGGATACTGTAAGACAGACATAAAACATCCAGAGATTAAAATGATACCAGGTTTCTCTGTCTATTTTTCATAATGCCTTTAAAGGAAAAGGCAGAGAAAAAAAATGAAGTAAGGTAGAGGTCAGGTGCTCAGAGATACCAGAGATACCGTTTAAGAACAAACTGCTTCCACATATACATAAATACAGTCATACTATCAAGGTTCATTGCTGTGATTCACTAGTTTTCCTTTTTAAAAGTCATTCATGGATGCAAACATTGTCAGAAGTTCTCATCCACAAGAGCTCAAATTAAACAGGGTCTGACTCCACTATTCAGCTGCAATATCTACTTTGCCTGGATTGTTTGGAGTAGCAATCTATCCAAAAGTAGCCAATTGAGCTATTTCTGAAATCAATACAAATTTCCATTTCCAATGCAGCAGAACTGGGCTCTCAGAACTGCCTGAAGTTACCTTTTACTGGACAGGGTGAGACAAGAAATTTACCTGAAAGAAGTCAAATCACTATTTCAGAATATGCATGAATGTATCATTAAAATTCATGATTAAATAATTAAAAAGCTGTAAGAAACTGAGATTAATTTTTATGATGGAAATTAAAGCATTACTATAATTTCTAGAAATTGCGATTTTTTTTCTTATTTTTTGCTAAAAGCAGATCATTGATGATATTCTGATTAATCAAGAGTTCTGTTTAATCATCAGCAATGTAAGAGTGATTAAATCTTGCTTTGTCCTTTAACTGAATGTGTCCTCCAGGTAAAAAATGGCAAGAAACTACCATAATTTTCTTTTATTTTATTTTTTTTTTCTATATAAGAAAGAAATGTAGAAAAAAAAATATTGTCTCTGAGAAGTAAGACTTGTTATTAGAAATAAGATGCATTATTACTCTTTGAAGAGTTTTCAGTGCATGCATGCCTCCATTTACCATTCAATTACTAAATGCAGACAACAGATATATGGTGCCTTTGGGTGTCAATACAGCACTAACAATAATCCAAGTAATTTGTGTAAGTAGTTATTCCTCTGAGAGTGCTTGTAACAAATGCAGTGTAGATTTTCTTAAATGCAACTGAAATGTCATATAGTGAAGTCTTTCATCCGGACAGAACAAAGATGTGTCAGGACAAAGAAAGATCTCACAGCTTTCCTCAGGCATTAATGCCATTTTTTCCCCTATTTCAAAAGTTGGTGGTTGATAAAAATGGTTTAAGGGAAATTATAGCTGACGTAGAAAAGAAAAACTTCTAAGTAAAAGAAAGTGATTCATACACATTAAAAGAATTTCCATATGATTCTTATTCTTTGCTCATTGCAAAAACTGGAAGAACATCCAATTTATCTCAGTCTAACATGGCTAATTTTGCAGCCATATGGAGAACTAGAGGCCAGATTCTTATTCTGTGACCCTGACTTGAATCCAGCGGTACACTTGAGTTTTATTAGAGATCCCGTATCACACTTATGCTCCTGCTTCGGTGGATTGTAGAGTTAAAGCCGGAACTCCCCTTTCCACACTGCATCCCCTGCTGGCTGCAGGCAGCCCAGCACCACGCTGCAGCGTCTGTGCTCACACCGAAAGCTGCCTGCCAGCAGAATAATGTCATCACGGCCAAAGAGAAACACCATGGCTCAATACAGATTTGAGCAAGATGAAATTACAACTTATCTTTAAATCCACTGGAGGTTTTATACCGTCACACTATCAAGCAGTTACTTCTCCAAGGAAAGGTTACAAGAGGAAGTTTAATGTGATGGTCTGTGGATTACACCTTGAAAAAGTTGAAAACAGTGGTCTCTGAGGCTTTTCAGGATAAGAAAGAAATGTAGAAAATCTTGAATGCATAGCTCAAAACATTTACAGTTTCAGATTGCTCCTAATTTGTTTGGACAAGAGTTTTTATAAGTGTAAATGCTATTAAGGTGTAAGTGCCATAGATGTCTTTTAAAAAACTTGCATATATCAATGCATATGGAGCACTAGTACCACACCATGAGTAAAAATAAGATGAAGTGCTTGTATAGACAAAGCAGCTCAAAGGGGGAAAATGACAACGGCCCCTCCCAAACAGAAAACCCCCATTGTCTTATCAAAATCATGCATGTCTATAAAAAGGGACATGAGAGTGAGAGTCAGTAAAATAGGCAGATTTGCAGTATAGATAATCTTCAGAATGGTTCTCATCTATACAAATCAGAGATGGTGCTGAAGTGCCCTCACAGATTTCAATACATCCCAAAATTCCATGTGTGCTTATGTCTTCATGTGCCTGCAAACCACCTCCAGCTCCTCACACCAGTATCCTGTTCCACACACACACACCAAATAAACTTAAAAATCTGGCTGACAGCAGTAATTCAAACCTCAGCTATGGGTGAAAGAGTCTAAAATGAGTGTTTGGGGAATCTTTGTTGAATTGATATGCTCTCCACTACACTACATTCAAGATGACCAAATTTCCTATTCCTGTACATAGTTAAGGACATCATATACATACCTCAATGCAAAAAAATGGAGCAGATGCAGATCTTAACAAAAATTAAATCCATTTTTACTTTAAAATATTATGTGGTCAGAGCTGGATATTCTCTACTATGCCTTTGTATGGCAAATTCCTCACTGGGCTGAGGGATGGAAAATGCATCCATCAAATACTTGGTTTTACAGCTGGGTGTTCAATACTTTGCTCTGATGTTCTTTAAAAATTCCTTTTTTTCAGCTCATTTTCCCCAGAATTGCTTTAGTCTTCTCTGGAAGAGAATGGAGCCTCTCTAGAGAGACCAGCCTCACAGTTTGAAAAGCACTGTTTCGG
>VZTR01021676.1:68429-91332 GCA_013400775.1 Chaetops frenatus | reverse complement strand
GCCGCCGCCTCGCCCCCCGCCCCGGCCGCGGCCCCGGGCGGCTGCTGCCGGCCGCCGAAAGGCCCCAGGGCAGAGATGGCTTTCCTCGGGCCCGGTGTCCCCCGGCGCCGAGAAGGGCAGTGGCTGTAGGGCTACACCTGCCCGCGAGGCTCCTGCTGCCATTCCCTGGTGCCCTGTCCCCCGGCTCTGCCTGCAGTTTGCCTCCCCCAGCCACATGCGGAGAGCGAGTGGTGCGGGTGCCGGGCTCCCTTGTGCTAGGTGAAATTACTCTCTGCTTTTGTCCCCGCTCTTGAGAGAAGAAGGCTTTCAGGTCCAAAATGTGCCCTGCTCGTTCCTTCTAAGTTGTTCGTCAGAACAAGCTGCTGTTCGTGAGAAGAAGGAGACAAGCCAATATCTCTTTGCGGAACACTGCTTTGTCTTTATGTTGCCGTTCTCGAGAGCTCCTGTTGCCAAGAGGAATTTCTGCCGTTAACAATCCTTTCCAAAACTAAAGAAAAACCAATCAAAATACGACATGGCAGTATGCACACACGGGCTTCCCCACTACCAGCCTGGAGCGGGCAGGGTTGGTTCCTTGAGCCCGAGGGAAAGGAAGTGGTGACTCAAGGTTGGCATGTCAAAGGTCCCTGTGCTCCATCATTCCAAGGGTTTCTGTGCCAGGCCTACCTTCAAACGGGTGGCAAAAAAGTGCCCAACCCTGACTTTCAATCCAGTATGAATTGTCACCATCACTGCACGCTGGGCCTGACTCCATAATTAATGCTTACCTATATCCGTAATTAAAACACAAAGGCTCATAGGAAGGAAACACAGAAACAACAAGCCCATTTGGAAAGGTAGTTTCAAGGTTGTAATTACTCACTTATGAGTTTTCTTTCATGGGGAAATATGCAAAGTTGTTTTCTCATTGTAAGTTGCATGAAGGTGGTGAATGGGCACTGAACGAGGTAGGCTGACTTTGTAATAAGAATAAGCTTGTATTTATGTAAAAACGTTGTGGTTCTCACTCGAGAAGAAAAATAAATTTAAAAAGCAGAGGCAGGCAGGCTGCCGAGCCAGACGTGGCATTGCTGCCATCTCGTGGCATGCGCTCCCTCCCTGCCGAGCCCGGGCTGCAGCCCCTTCCTTCACTGCCTTTCCCCACCGCTCCCAAACCCGCTGCCCTCCCAACACTTCCACAGAAGGCAACTGGTTTTAGTTAGCACTCATCCATATTTTAAGAACACCTCCGGGACTCATTTTTTTCCATTCGTGAAAGTAAAATGATGCTAATACTTGTTAGTACCAGACATTATATAGCTAAGCTGCTGTGCAGAATTCCCCAGTCAGAGCTGCTCAGGCTTTTCCATTTATCCTTGTCAGGGGACTGGGGGGAATTCGCTAAAGATTGTGAGAAAGATGGAAATGGGCACTAAGCTTAAGCTGAAATTTTGCTTTCTGGCATCCAGTAGTCTGAGGCTCAGATTTTTGAAAGTAGCAATTGTTTGCATTGCATCTGGCCCAATAATTTTTTGTTTTGTTGTATTGTCTGTTAAGTTAGGATAGTTGAAAAGTCATAAATAAACACCATTTACAGCTGCCTGTGTCTAGTTGAAAGCAGTAATGATGGTATCATTTCTTGCTATGCTGTTTCAGTAAGCACTCTTGAGAAGTTGCTGCTTAATCCTATTCATGGCAGATTCTGCCAAAGCTCCAGTATGATATAATATGCGCCTTCTTGGTCTTGACTTACACAGCATAAATTTACTGTATCCAAGGCCGTGTTCTTCTGAGGATTTTCTGGGCTTCATTGAGCTTTCAGGACCCAATTCCTTCTCTTTTGAGCTATACTAGTGTTAATTTTTTCCCTTCTTAGGAGGAAAAGGTAAAATAACTAAGCACCCCAATCAGCATGACTGCTAAAGGCGTCTTCTCTCCTTTCTTACATGCTGTGACAGTAAATCATCATGCATAAACATTATCAGCCTTTAGCATGTTACCATTTGTCACCTGAGATAGTGCCTTACTGAGATAAACAAGATAGCACAGACCCCCACCCCGAGAAGTTTTCAGCCTCTCAACAGACTCAGGTAGCTGTCACAGTGACTTTTACAAACCTTGTGTGACATAATTTTTTTTTCCAAAGCCAAAAAAGCCAGATGATGACTCTGAAACTGAAGCACGGCATTCCAGGAGGAATCTCCACCAACCTGACTTGAGCTCAGTGTGGAACTGCAGTACCTAAATGTGGTAATTACAGAATATGATCTAACCTAATGACTGTAATCTCTCTGTTGTATATTAAGTACCTAATGTACTACCATAAAATCCACGAATTTATGAGTTTGAACAGAGGCAATATTTCTCTCTATTCCCTATAGACAGTATGGGGAGTGTATATGTCAAGACTATTTGTACTAATCAGGGTGATTTAAAGGTAGCCTGACAAAGATTTATTTTCAGTTGAGAGCTTGTCCTTTTGTTCCTCTATGCCGTATAAAACAAAGGTCTGAAAGGTCAGATTTCCTCTTGTATTTTTTTTCAGCTTGCTATGTTAATAATATTGAATCTGTATTTCCATGTTGCCGTTTTATGGGAGGAAGAAGCATCTTTCTGTAAGAATATTTGCATCTATCCAAGAAAAACTACTGATTCAGAACATATCGAAAATATACTCTATACTTATTAAAAAGGGATCTTTGTGGGAACCCATAGCCACAATCTATGACTATGCCACTGGGCACTGGGCTATGCCACTGGGCACAAAGTCTGTAGCTTTCTGCCAGAAGGTTATTGTGAAGTTCAAAATGTGAAAGCTTTAAAATTTAAAATATAATGTTGGGAGGAAAAGTCTATAAGAAGATACATCTTCAGCAGAACACAGATTTAGTGTGAGGGAGTCAGAACGTAGAACAGCATTATCCACAAGCTACTCCATCCAAATGGTTTTTTGTAATATAAGCTCTTTGTGAGCAAAAACAGAGACCACAGTTCCAAATATTGTCACTTAGCACGTTCTCTCTTCAAGAACACTGTTTGCAGACTTGAAACATTTAATGATTTCTTTAGGCCTAACAGTCCTCTGGGCTGGAACAATGAAAAAATATTTATATGTACATATGTTCCTAACCCAAATTTGCTATACCATAAAGAATAAAAAGGAGGCCATGCCACCCACAGCTTTTCTACAGTTGAAAAATTTGTTTCTTGGGCTTTGATTGGATGCCACTTTCTTTTTGTGGTAATGTTGTGTCCAAACTAGAGTCTCTTGTAAGACTGACAATAACGATGACATCTGCAGTATCAGGTACAACCACATCATTGTTTTATGTACTACCAGCACAGGCCAATAAATGTCAGTGTAAATAGCCTTCTAAGCTGGAGAAAGAAGGAGAAGACAGTGTGGTTAAAGGCTGTCAGGCAGGACACTTCAAGGGAGTATTGGTCAGCAAAGAGGATATCATGATAGTGTTGTTCAAGATGGCACCTGGGCAGCCTGCTCCTGCTCTGCTAGATGGTATTCCCCTTTGGAATGCTTAGTTTAGGGGGAACAGTTGGCAAAAGTGTTGGGGAAAATGTAAGTTGCCTGTTTTAAAGTACTCTCAAACACTACTTAGCTCCTCAGGGGCAGGCTGTAACACACTTTCTTTTCAGAGCACCTACACTGATCCCACCTGTCCTTAAGGTGACATTAATTATTGATTTTAGGAAGATGAGACTTCTGAAAGACATTTCTGCCTTTGAGGGAAGGTGGAATTTGTTGGTAGTAGCCTTCAGGGTGCCTGTAGGAGACCGCATCAAGATCATTATTCCACTTAGGAGCTGTTTCTCAGAGGTTTAAACGTTTTAGCTTTGGAGGGCTAACAGAGGAAAAAGGAACTTTGTTGCAGTAGTTAAAGGAAGAAAGATTATTTGTTTTCTTCTTAAGCATAAGAAGATCCTGCATAGCATGAGGTATGACTATGGAAGGCTAATAACGTAGGTAACAGTAGCTGGGATAATGGTCTAAACAGACAAATTTTTCAGTAATTCAGTATCTTGTCAGCAAGTAAAATGTGACAGTGTCAGCAGGCTTTGAGAATGAAAAGTAGTAACTTCTATCAGATGGGAGAGATATGGAAGAAGCAGAGAAGAGAGGCCAAAAATAGCTCAGAAAACAGTCTTTTTTTCGGCAGAAATCTCACTGGATATGGGAAAGGCAACACTACATTTGTCAGAGCTGAAAAGATCCTGCTTTCATTGAGACAGGCTATCTGTTTGGTTGTGAGGAGACTTTGGTCCAAGTGTACTGAGTCTAGTTACTTCCCTTGAGCTGTCTTACCTAAGAGTGATCACGGTGCTGAATGATGTAGAGCTGTGCAGCATCTTAAATATGAGCACACACTGACTTATTAAGAAAGTGCCTGGTTTAAAATCTAGTGAACTGCTGCTAACTTGAGCTCCCATGACTATTCTATTTGTTAAAGCATTTGGAAGAGTCATGCTTCAGCCTAGCTCTTGGTGTGGTTTCCTTGTGCTAAGTCTTACATCTCATTTAGTCTTGCAACCCAGTTGCTAGAAACTGTAGATCTTCTTGTGTGTTATGAAAAAGACTTAAGTTATATCCTTGGCTTGTATTTTGAGCTAACTGGCTGAGAAAGAAAGGTTTAGTGTACAGAAAAGGATAGGCTGTCTGTTTGATTCATGATGCATTGGAGATGATGGCTACATATACATGAGGATATGTCAGAGAGGCAGGCTGAGATTTCAGTTTGGACATACGGAGATTAGTCTGGAGTAGACTAGTATATCTCTGAGTCATTAGCAAACAGATGGTAGTTGAATTTTTATTTGCTGATGAGAAACAAGGTGTAGAGAGAAGAGAGAAGGAAAACAAGGACAGCAAACCCACACAGTAATTTGAAGAGTGGATGAGAAGAATGTTTTCCAATAATCTACCTTAGCAGTCAGGTGAAGAGGGAACTGATGAAGATATGGGCATACACTATTCTAAGAAGAGTTCAGTTAGGTCCAAGCAGATTACTTCCTAAACTTTAGTTTTGGAAGACTGAGGAATTAATAGTTGCATGGGGTCCTGAAGAAGGACAAGATTAAATCAGAGAAAACAAGTTGTTTCAAAGGAATTCCTAAGCGTGTTACAGTAATTCTAACATTCTTCTTGTGTTCTCATTCTCCTTCCATAAAGAATGAGCTGAAAGCTGGGAGTTGAAAGTGAAAAAGAAGGAAATGTAGGTAAAATCATACCATTTCTAACATGCCAAATACTAATCCATAAATAGAGGGGTAAATTGTCAGAAGAGAGAAAAAAGGACAAGAAGAGTACAGGTCATGAGAAAAAGGGTGAGAAATCCTGATACTGATCATGAAAGAAATCAGATGACTGGGTGAAATGGAGGCATTGAAGCAGCTAAGGAAGTAAAACGAGGCAAACATAGAAGAAACTTAGGAATCCATGATCAGAAGAAATAAAAAAGTGAAGAGGTAATGGTTAAAGGAGAAAATAAGGAGGAATAAATGTAGAGCAAGGGTAATCTTAAGTAGGTCTTTAAAAATTGTCGTAAGCACCTCTTCTGGGTAGGGTACTTAAGGTTTTTATTCCTTATTAGATACTGCTCCTAATTGAGGTTTAGTCCACTACTGTAGTAGTGGAAGCTTCATAAATAGAGAACAAAATATATTGAAATAAAAAATCCAATATGTCAGCAAGAATAGTTAGTCGAGTGTCTTGCATCTCTTTTTTTCATCATACCTTGAGACTGCTTGGTTGGACTTAAATTCTGCCGGGTTGCCAGATGAAAGAGATTTCAAAGATAGAATCAGTCCTTCTATCTTGACATTGAATGTTTGGCTTACCTTTTAATAGCAGGCTCTACACAAGAAGTGTAAACAGGCATGAGAGGAAAATGAGGAGAATGCACAGATAAGGTGCGCAATCATCAGTGCTTTAAAAATAATCACTATCAACAAATTACACTTAGACTCAAAGAGTCCTTGACTGAAGTGACTTAATCTCTAGAGATATATTCACTTTGGCAGGTGTTCCAAGAAATGAGTTTGTATGGCTTTTATTAACTGAACTTTAGGGTACACTTCACCTGCTCATAAGAAAAGGGTCCTACAATAAATACAGAGAAGACTTCTGTGATTTTTTTTATCAGGAAGACGTTGCTGCAGTTTCCTGAGTTCTGACAGTGAGCTCACTGGATGTGCTAAGCTAGAAAGTAGTAACAGCAACAGTCCCAGAAGAACATCTGAGATACAAATAGTCTTGTGAAGTCCACATTTATAATTATTTTCCCAATAGATGTTGCAGAAATAGCTTCTGCCACATCTCAGAATATTTTTTCAGAGTAGATTAATTTCATCTATGTACCTCAATCACTTAATTTGTACCTATCCACACTTCAGGGATGTTCTGATGCAGGAATTCCATACAGTGAGTGGTCTGTACAGGCCTGCAGAGGGAGACAGTCTGTTCAGGTGCTTGCCAGATTTCACAGCTAGTTATCTCCCTGTATTAACTGAAAAAGAATTTGATAGCCTGGTTTAAGCAACCTTTGTGACAGTGTCAGGTTTAAAATTACACAGAAGCAGATTAACACATTAAAGAAAAAATGCTTAAGGAAACAGTTTAGGGACATTTAAGTCCTACTTCAGTCTCATGATATGGCTGCATCTGGAGTGTGCACATGCAGATACACTGAAATTATTTCTTCCCCATTTATGTATACTAACCTTTCAGTAGGGGGCTAAAAGAAAAAAAGAAGTTTATTACCCTTTTTTCAAAGGCAAAAAACCTCACTGTTACTGCAAAGTAACAGAGTACACATGAATGCTTACTGCAATTATACATCAAACCCTTGCTAACCTGAGCTAAATGGCAGTTTTTCCACTGACTTCAGTGATGACAGCATCGTGTCCTATATGAGTAATAAATCTAGAGTTTTGGCTGAGCAGGAAGGAGTTATAAAATCAAAGTATCAATTGCATTTAAGTTTCAGGTACAATGCAGCATTACTCCCAGTAGCTGTGTGTATGGGACAAGAATAACCTCCTGGTGGAATTTTTCACCTGTAAAAGAAGAATTTGATGTGCTCTTCCTGCTGTAGCCCATTATCAATAATATCTGCCTTTACAGGAAAAATCTAAGAGGCCCATAAATGGAATAGAGTCATTAGGAAATGATCATGAACTCTCATTTCTCAACTCACATATTGACCAAGCCAGATTGGGACCATCTAAATCTTCGAAATGCAAACATTGCTAGCATTGACCCATCAGCACAACCTCCATTATCTTCCAAAATATTGGATGGCATGACACTTGACAGTGATTGGCTTTGCTAATAACATCCAAAGATGGGTTTTTGAGAAAGAGCCTAACTGCTGCTTAAGTAAAGCTGGCAAAATGCCCTTCTGAAGAGAGGCATAATGATATTCATAAATAATGAGATTAAGCATCTTCCTGCTTACTTTAACCAGTCATGATTTTTTTTCATTTGGAAAGAAGGCAGAACCATGTTCTACCCTTCATGCATGAAACTAAGAGAGGTCTAGCATTTTTTACTGAATTAATTTTTTGTTCTTTGTCATTTCATTCTCTTCTTAAACAGCATTTTAGCCAGCTGCGCTAAAACAGTGAGTTCTGAGCAGTGATGATCTATCCTCCCTACTTAGTCCTTTACAGTTCATCTACTTTCTAAGTTGCCATTGCCTTTCCTCTCCCAACTTCTAAATTAGAGTTCCTCTCTATCTAAAAAAGATGCACAAGAGGGGCTTTTCTTCTTGAGAACATCAGTAACCTAGTCTGTCTGCAGGACTTCTACACACTAAGATCAGAACTCACCATAGAAATAATCTGCTTCTCAGATTCACCTTTCCCTTTTCCTGTATAAAGTCTCTATGTCTCTGTTTCTAGGGAGCTGAACTCCCAGACTGCAGATCTGAAAAAATCAGATGAGTTCTGGTTGAATTCAAGATAGCATCACGTCATTTTTTACATGGACAGATTTCTGATTAAATTAATTATCATCAGTTCTTTGTAGTACACACAAGTCATGTTTACCTGGTATTGCCTTAACTCTCTGTATTTTCAGCCCTCCATAATATGCTGGTAAAATGCACTGAAAGAAGATGACAACAAGGATTTTCACCAACATCTATTCTAAGCATGCAATAATTTCATGTCCTTAAATATTTTTTAAGGAAATGACTAAGTAAATTATCAACTTAGATTTTTTAAAATATTTGTTGTGACTATTGTTAGAAAAAGTCAAGAACTAGAAATTCTGAGTGTCGCTATCTGTGGTCCATGCTTCCTTGTGGTAACATGAGTCTTCTGAAATAGGAAGCATAAGAGATCTTTGAAGATTTTGGGAAGTGGATTAAAATTCACATGATCCTCAAAAAAACCCCACAGATTCTTATGGCAATGTCCTAAAGTCAGTGTGAAATACATTAGTGTCTGGAATGGAGGTGCCATATCATAGGGATTCTTAGGTCCAGAAGATTGAAATGGGTCACTTCATTACAGATAGTTATTTTTAAAAGTCATTGAAAAGGTAATGGAATATTGCCAATTTAGAGTTTGTTGGAAATAGGTCTGTCAGTTTCAAAAGACTTTAATGAAGTGATGTGGTGTGATAATTTTTTTTCCATGGGACCTTGGTTCTCAATCATTTATTATTGCCTTATTTTCATTTAGAATATTCAGAAGTGGGTGATAAAGGTGTTAGTGTATTCCTAGTTCATAGTACGTGCAGGAGGCAGTCAGTTGTTCCAGGTCCTGACATGCAGAGATTTTGTTGCCTGTATATCAGATATGTGGAAATTAAGACCCATTTTGCCCAATTTTAGGCCCCTAGCTGAGAGACAGCAAGAATTCAGATAGTGTCTGATCACAATCTCTGAGTATGTTCTGTGTTTGCTGTGTAGGTAGCTTGCAGTAGTGGTATGCCAACATTAGGTGGACGGCCTTGGTCCTCTTGTTAAGGGGATGAGTGACTATCCCTAGTCATCTGTCCCAAGTGAGAGCATGCACTTTGTCATCTCAGCTGGGCTGCTGTGCTTTCCATAGCAGAAAAAAAGACCTCGGGAGGTGGTGGGTAAGGTATGATCTCTAGCAGAGGAGGAGAGCAATTCCTGGTATTTTTATCATTTTGCACAAACACCAAAGACTATGTCGGTCATTGTCTTTTATTCCATTGGCTTAAAAATGCTCTCTCTTGTAAAATAAGAAAGTGTTGTGTTCTTTTGTGAAATAGGTGATTAGCCCAAGATTTGCATTGGAAACTGTTGTGGCGCAGCAGGGCGCAGGCAGCTCGACAGCGCAACCTTCCGCCAGCCTCTCCCAGGGGAAGGGGCTCACTCGCGGAGGGGGCTCACTGCACTCGCCGCGCAGCCGGAGGGAGTAGGGCTACGGAGGCAGGAGGGGTCTCCGTGTGGGAGCTCAGCGGGTTTATTGTGTCCACGTGCTGAAGGGGCCAGGAACAAAGAACCAGGGAAAATGGAGGATACAGGGTTTGAGTATGGGTACGGAGCGGGCGGAGCCAAGCGGCAGGGACCAGTGAATGGAGAGGGTAGGCAGGAAGACAGACACATTCACCAATGGGGAACGTGGTCAGGGGAGACGAGCAGGGGGACAAACCAGTGGGGGTACAGAGAACGGGGAACTTACTAGAACATAACCTCACATGGCAAACTGGGGGACGAGCCGGCTGACAGGCCGAATGCCAATGGGGTTACGGGGTACAGAACATGGCCATACAAGGCAAACAGCAGGAGTGTAACTGGGGTAGCTGGCATTTGTGACAGGAGTCTGCATAAATCAATAGGAGAGGCCAATACCTAGACACCGCTCTTCCAGGGTTCTACTCTATGTGCCTCGACAAGCCCACCGGCCTCCATAAAAACAAGAATATGTAATACAGAGTCGATTTGTTATCAACCTTAAACCTTCTGGGCCAGATTTTCAAAGGCACAAGGGAGTTAGAAGCCAAACTGCCTTTGGTGTTTGGTGCGTGTTTAGCATCTAACTGCCTATTTCTGCTTTTGAAATCTTCTCCCATGGCAGTAAGTGATCAAATGGTAATGGAAAAACCAACAAAAAAACTACAACAATCTATCTTTTTCTGACTATTAAAAAGATACACCTTTGAAGAAGAAAGTTTTAAAACAGAAAAAGAAATATCAGTGGACTTTGCTCACTGTGAGCTCTATTCATGCCTTAAAGCACTCACAGAGCCTGAACTAATGTTGCGAATTATTCAGACATATAAAGGGTATGTTGATAATATATTCTTGCAGTTGCTTGGAATAGGTCTCTGTGAGAATCAGGCTGTAGGAGGGGTTTCCATATGTTACACCTTTAATCATAAGGCTCAGCTTTTTAAGGAAAATTCTGATTATTACAAGTGTAGTCCTTTTCTCATAGGTGTTTGTGGCAGGTTGGAACCTCCCTGGCTCAGTGCCACAGGCCAGCCTCCTCCAGAGGCACAACAGCGTAGGTCTGGATGCAGCACCACACAGCTCACATGCTCTGATGATCTCTCTTATCCTTCACCAAGAAAAAAAAGCTACAGGGCTTCTGTCCCAGCCTTGAAAGGGCAGCTTCCACTTCCCCACTGCTATTACCAAAAAATAACTACAGCAAAATGCATTGTCACTAAAGGTAAACTAAGTGAACTGTTACATTCAGATTTCACCGCTGGAGCAAACCTCAAGGGCACGTAACCCGAACAGCCACCAATAATGAAACCTGAGATCTGACTTAAGGGTACATCTGCCTTGCTCACTATCAAGGCAGTGCTTGTGCAATTAGTCCTACAGGGCAGGATGCCTCAGTTCTGCACAGTTCTGCACACCTGACTCTGAAAAGACATGGCCTCTTGCACTGCTTACTGGGGTTTGCCTCGGATCTCTATGTCCAATTTAGAGTCAGCATCACCTGTTATGGTCAATTTTGATGATTACCTGTATTTTAAAAGTATGGTAATATTGTGATCCCTATTCAAAACTAATTGATCAAAATTGATTTGTTTTCTTTGATTTTGTTAATACATAGACTGCATTAACATTTCTGTAGACTAGTTTTCAATGAATATATTTTCAGATCCGTTTTGGTCACATTGTGGGCCATCCATTATCAAACAATCTGATCACCTTTGGAGCAGACACATTTTTATGTAACCTGGTCATCTGTGGGTTATCCTTGTGGGCATGCTTGTATGGACTAACATTCTTCTAAGACACTGCTCCTGAGTGAGAGGGGTTTCCAGTCATAATTCCAGGGAGCCTTAATATATTCATGCTGGCCTATATTCTTTAAAATTGAAGGAATTCTTAGATTTTGTAGAAATTCAAGTTGCCCAATAATTGTGAAAAAATGTATATGTGCATATCATAAATAATTTTCTCCCTTCTTGCTATTAAATGTATTAATATCTCAAAAATATACCCAAATATGGTAATGTTTACAGTAATTATCAAAAATGTTTACTTCAATTTGTTTGATTCTCTTCAATCTGCAAAGAGCCTCCTCTCTATAGGATGGAACTCTGGCAGAAGGTGTCCCTGCCTGTGGCAGGGTGGTTGGATCTACTTGACTTTTAAGGTCCCTTCCATCCAAAACCGTTCTATGATTCAATGCACTTATGACTATAACATTTCCTGGACAGCACTGACTATTCTAGGCAGAGGTGTAAGCCTGAGTACACTTATTTGAACCATGGAAGGAACAGTAGTTCTTTGATGTTGATCAGTTCCATAGTGGAAACTGATGTGTACTCTGATATCACAAAGAGCTCTACAAAGGTTAAGCAATGTTTTGATAGCAAAAATATTCAGATGGATTCTTCTTTCTTATATTTCATAGAATCACTGAGGTTGGAAAAAATCATAAAAATCATCAAGTCCAAATGTGAACCTAACACTGCCAAACCTATGTCTCTAACACCTACAATGTCTACAAATTGGTTTCTGAATAGTTTAACTTCAAACAAACACAAAGCCCCAAAACAAAACCATCCACAAACAAGCACCATAATTATGTTGTGAATTGAATTTGATAATTATTTCTTAAAATGTAAGATGTGTTTGCTTTTTTTCCACAGGCTTTCCCTGAAGCCTCTTATACAAAGAAGAGAGTTACTGCTTCTGAGCTATAGAAATACCTTCTGTATTCAGCTGAGGTTTTATTGATTATTAAATTAAGGTGATCTATATTGTTATCTGTCACAAGTGACTCACAGCTCTGTACCTTTATCAATTTTTCCTATCCTAAGCAAAATCTGCAATTAGCTTTTTTTTAATTTTTTCAATTCTGATTTTTTTGGGGAGAATTTAACAGTGTTCAGTGGGGTTGACTCTTCAAGACAGGTCTGAGTTATGGGCAGTAGGACTGAAGGATACTTGGCTGTATTCATAGGACTATTTATAGTATTTTTGTGATTTTCACAAGTTATTGTAAAGTCTAAGTTCCATTTTGATATCTGCTTTATATGTAAAGATATGCAAATACTGTGTTTACAGAGTCCACTAGCTTTCATCTGTTTACATACTGCTTCATTCAGGTAGATTAATCTCCCTAAAATTGCAACTATATCAGTTTAAAGTTCTTCTGTTTGGAATAGCGTCCTGATTTCCAAGTGTAGAATAAATGACCTTTTCTTACAATCCATCTACTAAGAAATATGAATGTGGAGATCTACACTTTCTCTGGCATAGAAAAAGGCTTAGATCTCATCTGGAGAACAGGAGATGATTTGTATACTGTGAAAGCACTTCTTGCTTTAAATGTCTGTGAAACAACGTGCAGTCAAGGACAGAGTTTTACCCACTGTGAGGATCTGAGACAGTTAGTTAGTTTTTACATGTCTAGAAAAATAATTACTCAAAATTGCACTTGGGGTTAGGCTTGAACATTCTTCTGTGTCAGAAATCAGTATTTGGAAATGGTAGTATTTTGTGCCTAAATTGTGCTTAGTATTGTGTACCTAAAGTTTCTGGGGATGTCATTGCTGTTCCCATGAGCTCTGTGTGCAGATAAGAAGCAGTAAGCACCTTCATGAAACTGTGATATTGCCTCTTCTGGTATAAATTGAGGGTGATGCAGTTCAGATCAATGGAGTTCTGGCCATTTGCTCTTAAGGGAATTTATTTCATAGCCTTCTCCAGCTGGATACAGCAAGAAAACACTTCAAAAATATGTCGTTTCCCTTATGCTCTAATTCTAAGAAAAACCAGCAACCATTTTGACATATTTTTGCTTCCCAGTCTGCTTCTGTGATCACTTCAGGGACAAGACTTTTAGGTGACAGAAATTGAAAAATCAAGTCCATTGATTTTTCAGGAACAATGCTAATTTACGTGACTAGCATATTCCTGTCACAAAACACACAGACTGGAAAAAATTTTCCTATCCTATTGGCAGTAGCTTTATAAATGCATGTCTCACTGTACTGCTGTCATTTAATTCCTATTCACCTGAAATTCAGCATGATACAAAACACTTATTTCTTATACTCATAAGGAATCAGCTCCTTTGTGTCTAGCTCTTGGATGAGATGCTCACCAGTTCTCTATTCTTGAGAGCACTGAAGCACTTGCTTATTTTTACTGAAGTGTCATTCATGATGTTTGGGTAATAGCACTGAAGTGTTTGCAAGAATGCAACTAAGAAGAATCTGCAAGACAAAGTTTAAAATATGGAAATGGCATTGGAAGAACACAGGCATCTCTAACAGCCAGATATTCCATAATAATAATTTTGCTAGGTTTGCTCCAAAAGCATGAAAATAAGGAAAATACCCCACTATAAATTCACACTCCTTCTGGAGCTGTGTCCCCTCTGAAGTAATTATTGAATACACCTGGGTTATGTTGGAATAACTTTGAAAGCCAAGTTCCTCTTTTAGATTGAGGTCTCAGAAAACTTACCGATGTGAGTTGCACACATTATAATATTCCACTGGGTTTAACTCCCTCTAGTAAAGAGAGACCAGGGTTGAAGCTCCATTGCTCTGGGGGCATGCTTTGTCAGTTCATTAATTATAAGACACTCCCAAGCTATTTCCATTTTTTTTTTATCAGCCATTTAACACCTTAACTACTGAAATGACCAAATCTGACTATTATTCTTATTTAGCCTTGCTTGAATTTTCTAAAAAAATTCCAACCCAAACTTTCCAAACTGATTACATATTTTTCATTAAAGTGTAATCTGAGTTGGTGCTTAAATTTCCATGTTAGCAGGATTAACTCGTGTCCCTCTTAGTATCTGGGGCCTTTCAGAGAGGCTTAGCAGGATCTGTCTCCTCTGAGCATGTCTCTCACCCTGTGTATTGCACCTTGGCAGGCAGGCACGTGCACAGGACTACATGTGCAGCTCAAGTTGTACCACCTGAAAATTGGCATTGGAAGGACCAAATCATGATTCTATAATAAGAGGCTTTTGCCCGAGACAAAACCTGGTTGCAGTACACTTCCAAGGCATGCATAACCTGAGCTGCTGCTTTTCTCACAGCAGGAGTTTCACTATAACTTGGGATCATTGACCTTCATGGACTCATCCTGATTTACAGGGGTGTAAATTAGAATTTGCTAAGAATCTGGGCTTTCCAGTTCAGGTACAGTAACATTTTGTATTTTATTAAATACAAAATAGGTCCTTAGACCTTGGGGGTTTTTTTCCCCCCAGGTTACTATTTGGGGCTCTTCTGAACTGTGCAAAACCTCCTATCTCTTTTCCAGATTTTTAATCCAGTCTTTTCTGTTAATTGCATTATGAAACTGAACTGTCTTGTTTTACCCTGTTTGATGTAAAATGTGCATTGCTCTGAGTCACTGTTATGAAAGATAATAGAGATATAATTCTAATAATTTGTAATAAATTACCTTTTCAAATTGTGTCCGATTCATTCCTTACAAATACAGGGCTCCAATAATTTGTATTGCAATTAGTTTGTTTTCGTAAATAAATTGAGGGCTTTTGTTCGATCACGTAAAAAGTGTTTTAAAATTCTTGTGCCTGTGAAATATCTGGAAGGTAATGAATACAGAACTGTTACTGTGTAATGTACATATTTCTCATTTATATTTTTGGTCAAATTGCAGTTAAAGTTGCCATAGTAACTAATACCCTATACAAAACACATGACAAGAACAAAACATTGAAAATAGCCTGAGCAATAGAAAATATAAAATGATTCTTTTAGGGTGTGGTAACCTTAGTATCACAGCTATAAGAGCATTGAGAAGGTTCCTGCTGGTGGGGCTCAGAGGATGAAGGAGCTGAGACTGCTGAGGAATTTGAAGCACAACTAAAGACACCTGCTCTGTCAACAGCCTCATTCTCTCCTTGCAATGCCTTCTGCTTTCTTTTTTGAGACTTACACGTGATGACATTTCTCTGTTTGTCTGTCATTGCCTACAAATAGAATGAGTTGTAGGCATCTGTAAACAGCCTCCAGCATGACACGGCCTCCAATCACATCTCTGCCATTATCCTAAATGAGCTTGGCACCAAGAAAGATGTGTGCCCCAGAGAAAAATAAAAGATAGCAATAAGGATGAGATGGGTGGAACAGCAGAACTAGGGGAAAGTTTATGAAGCTACATAAAACATTGGGGAAGCAGAAAATGGTAGAGCCCAGGGCAGGTGGGAGTAAGAAATGGGAGTAGGAAAGAAGTAAAAGACACATGACACATAAAATTAAGAAAATAAGGAAAAGGTGGAAGAAAATAAGTATACAGGGTGTATCACAAAGGAAGAAATAGGAAGACAGAAAACTTTTGGTTTGAAAAAGGCAGTGGATGTTTCTGTTACAGGGAGGATGACTTGAAGGACACTCATAGCACCTGATACAAGCAAGAGTGTTCATGAGTTCCCAAAATAAAAGAAAGGAAGATTCAGTCATATACAGGACAGACATGGACAATTGTTAGAAACTTTCAGTGTGCTTGGTCAGCAAGCAGCAAAGGAGAAATTCTTCAGTCGTCAGAAATAAATATTCACACAATCACTGCATTTTTCTGCTACAAAAAGCTCTTTTTCACTTCTGGGCTTTAGGAAAGATTGACTCTCATTGTCTGAAGAGAAGCTGTCTCTGGATGTTCTCAAGGGCCAAGGATCTCAGACAGGTACATTCATAGGAATGGTTCCCACAGCCAGTACTCAGCAACTGTACTAGAACAGGACTCGTTCCTCATTCATCTCTCCTCTGCTGGCTGTCTTTTCATTCTTCCACACTTTTTTTAAAGGATTCTTCTTTTAGCTGTCCAGGTCAGTCATGCTCCTTCCCCTCTTAGTTCCTTCTTCTGTCTGTGAAAGACAACATAAGCTTTTCTATACCATAAGGGATCCATCAGCATGCAATTTTAGAGCCACAGAAGGTTTGGAAGTGTGCCACTGGGGAGGAAGTCTGTCCCCAGGAGATGCTAGGAACTGTCAAACTGCCTTTCTGCAGAACCTGGAGCTGCTCAGGGTAACAACCAGTTTGAAAAGTAAAAGTCTTGCCTATTTTCTCTCTGAAAGATCTCCAGCTAGCTTCTCAGTGCTCTAAATTTGTAAAAAGGAAAAAGCAGAAATTTTGGTATAAAAATCGTATATTTTGCACTTCAAAAGAAAAAAAATGAAAAGAAAAAAGGATTACAGCCTAGTATGTTCTGTCAGTTTTCATGGAGAAAGACACAATAATCAGCCTGTTTGGTCAAGTTAGATTTGGTTAAGATAAATTTAACTATGTATTAAGGCATAAATACGTCTTGTTTGAGAGCTCAAAAACCTGAAATGTACTTTTGATACATTTTTTAAAATAAAAAATACTATAAAAAACTGTCCAAAATAAATTTATAATTTGAATTATGATCCTCACTGCCCTGATCTAGCACTCATCATCCAAACAAAACCTATTTGAGTGAGAGCCCTCTATTGACCAAAATGGGTTCCAGCTCAGGCTCTGACTGGGAACTCATGGTACACGTACAAAAAGCCTCTCATGAGCATCAGCCAAACAAGTGAATTTGTTTTTTATATGTAATTTATCAAGAATCAACTGTGAAAGAGGAAGCTTGAAGAACTGGTATGCCTATTTAGGAATTTTAAGGAAAGTGACCTGATTTTTTCGTTCCTGTGAAGAACCATTAAACCTTTAAGCTGCTACATTTCTAGAGCTGGATCAATATGGCCTGTCAGTATATTCTAGAGCTAACATTCTTCATTATTGATTCTCTAGGCTAATATTATTATTATTATTAATAATAATAATAATAATAATAATAATAATAATAATAATAATAATAATAATAATAGCAAAATATCTATTGTCAATTTATCAATTATCTGGTTTTTTCCTTCTTTCTTCCTCTTTCATCCCAATTTGGCCATTTATTCTATAGAGTAATTGGGTTAAATTCAGTTTTTTCTAGAAGATCAACCAAAACCAAGAAAAGTGAAAATGTTGGGCTATTTATGGTTTTAACTACAATGAACAAAATATTGGGGAACTTCGTGTATGGCTACACTGAAGTGCAAACACCATTTAACTACTTTATTTTTCGTACTGTTTTTATTTTTAAAAATGGGGTTTTCCTTACATACATATTGTATGAGAGAGGATCATGCCAACACCATTTATCTTCCTCATTTTGAAATTAAAGAAAAATGAAGAAACTTTGTGTAAAACATTTCAATGTACAACCTTTGCAGTCATACTTTGCAGTGGTATCAGGATAGTAATTTAGTTTCCCTAAAAAACAGTCCCTTGATTTCCTCATCTATCTCTCTTTCCTTTAAGATTGCACCTGACAGATAGAAAGCTGATACCAAATTATCATGTCTCATCTTAGTTACTTGTCTAAAATATTTCCTTTCCAAACTCTCCTGTTACACTGAAAAAACATTGTGTGGTTGCTGTAATTGGCACCACAAAAGCATTGTCGTACAGAAAAAATACTTCCACAGAAAAAGGGATTCAGAAATGTAGAGGGGATGTCTCTCACTGAGAAGGAAAAAAACCCCACATCTGGGAGGTCAATATGGCACCATAGGACTTTGAGAATCAATCTTTAAATTTTGTTTAAGCCATGAGTCAGTCCCATGTAAGCTTTTTTGTCTGCTATAATCTCCATTCTGCCAGTGTAAAGTGGGGCAGTGCCCTGTCCTTGGTGCACAGGGCAGGTGAGTGAGTGTGCCTGTGGACAGCGATGTGCACAGACCATCGCTGAACTCTGGGCTGGCCAGACACCAGGCAGCACTTCTGCAGAAGCCATGTAGCTCCATCAGCCTAGTGCTGTCCCAGGGCTAAGAAACTCTGAAAAGACTCAAAATGCCCTACAATACTAGAGCACGGCAATACTCTCATATGGCAACATAAACTGCAGGATGGCACTGTCTGGCAGAAGTGTGAGCAAAGGAGCCTGGTTGTCCTTTGCCCACAGCAGTTTGTACAGAGCAACCTGGAAAGGACTACTGTAGTGGGAAATGTAAATATCTACAAGCTTCCCTTGATGGGACCGTGGGGATTAGTATATCCCTTTGCACAGGTTTCCTTAAGACCCTGCTCCTGTGAGGCTTTTCAAGGCATCATATTACTGGTCTGGTCTTTTGATGCCTGGCTTTTATCTCTGCTTATCTCTGTCTATCTATCTCCCTTACATCCTCAGATGCCTGGGAAAGTTTCCTCTTTTCTGTTATATTGGATTGCTGTTTGCACTTTTACAAGACGGTTGAAGGATGACGCTGGAAATTAATCCTGTTCCTTCGGGTGGTTAATTTACAAGGATGTAATTTTGGAATAGATCTTGTTTATTAGCTGATAAAAGTTCAAAATTTGAACTTTTTTTTTGCTCCCAGTAGGTTACATAAATGATACTCCAGGAGTTAATCCCCTGATGGTTAGGTATTTTATTTTCCAAGATAAATTTATCCCCGATCAGTTTTTCCCGTTTTGAGAACAAGCTCCTGACAGATTTTGGATTACTTTAGTCTTCAAGGTCACCAACTGTTCATACATCATATTGCTGTTTCCCTCTCTATCATTGGTCTTTTGTGGTGTAATCTCCAGATTCCACAGTCTCCCATTTTTTTTTTTTTTCTACTAAAGTCATGTATGATGGTATTTAACAAAATTGTTTACAAGACTGATCCCTGGGTCCCTGAGGTCTCACTCAGGATCAGTGATGACAGCTTATATCCCAATATTGTACATGCAAAGCCACAGCCTGTCACTTTGCATTCACCAACATTTCAAGTATACTTAATTTCATCTGCTACTTTTTTGCCAGTCACTCAATTTCACAAGAGTCTTTGCCATTTCTTCACAGAATTCACAAACCATCTTTGAAATTGTGAGAAACTTGGCATCATCAGCAAACTTTGTTTGCAGTTGTCATCTTGATTTTCACCCTCTCGTTATAGGTATCCAGTGGTGTCCTGACTCCCCAGCTGACACAGTGTTCTTTGTTTTTTATCTTTTAATCAATTATTTACCTCTTTGAAGACGTATACTTTCTTTGGGTGGTTGCTTGGCTTCTGTAAGAGCTTTTGAAAGAGACTTTTGCTACCGCGTTCTTGAATTCCAAGTATAATATTCCAACCAAATCTCCCTCATCAGCTTCACTATTAACCCCTCCAAAGAGCTTCAGCTATGAGGCAAGAACTAATACTTTTCCTTCAGCCCCATACTTCTCCTTTCATCCAAACCTCATGTTACCTCTCCTTTATATTGTTCCTTAGAAACTATTACAGGGATTTTTTTTAAACTCCACTGTTCATCTCAAACTCAACCTAAATTTAAAAAGGAGATGCTACATAGAAGCTTAACAAATGCCAAAAGTAAAACAAGAATTTTTTTTATTATTTTTGATCATATTTTGGGGTCTTTTTAAATAATCCCTTTAATGTAAAAATATCAAAATTACTTCATCAGTTCATAAAAAAGCCTCAACTCCTGTGATTTACAATGAAACGAGTCTGACTTTCTTGCTATATCCAATCTTTCAACAGGAACAAATATAGAAGAAAAACAGTCATGACAGCTATCCTTGTTTTGTGCAAAAAGTAGTATTTCAATGTGTATAGCTTTAAATTAATAAAGTAATTTCCTTCTTCAAATAGCATTATTTCTCCCTCTTACATATTCACTATCATTGTGCTGACAGCAGTTGTACCCTCTCCTTCTATATTTACATTCTTGTGCCTTGGGACTTATGTACAGAGTCATACTGTCTTCTCTGTGTCTTAATTTTCTTTTAATGGAAACTATTAACTCTTAGATGCACTACACCATTAACACATAAGTCTGTGCTCAAACCTGCTGCAGAGTTTGTGACTGAGTATTTCAGTATTCTGTTGTGTCTTATCCCCTCATTTTTCAGAGATATACAATACGCCTTGTTCCTTCTAAGCTGCTTTGTATTTTAGTTTGTCCTGGTTAGTTTTTAAATATCCTGAGTTAACATATTGTCATTTAAACCTTTTATTCTTCACAGTAACATCTTCAGCAACAGCAAGCAGAACCTACCATATTTCGAGGGATGCTTCAACAAAGGCAAGGCAGTTTATTTATTCATTGTATTTATTCAGTGATTTGCATGATGATGTCCGTTGCACATTTATGAGGCTGCTAAATGAGGGGAAGGAGGGGGAGGTTTGCTGTGGATATACCTCTTAGGTGGTTCACTATATGTTAGCTCCATAGCTAAATCATATCCACATCATATGTGCATTGATTTGTTCTTGTGCCCTAATCTAGAGCCAAACTATTTTCTTCAGAAGGAAAATTATTTGTGGGAGACAACATGGTTTGCTTCAGCCTTTGAATTTTAGGGAAAGAATATATATTTAGTTAGTGTGAACTGTTTGGTCAGGAATGATCCCTTGATGAAAGTCTTAAAGGTTATATTACCAAGAAAAAGTATCACATTTCCTAACTTGCATACTTTTTCTCCTCAGTGACCGAAAAAGCTGAAAGAATTGTCTGTATAATGCTAAGCCAACAAATACATTAGCTTTGCATTTAGAATATTTTATATATAGAAGGTAAAGGATTATTGCAAAATCTTTCAACATATAGACATATTGTTTGAGGCTTATCAGCTTTACTACAGCAGATAGGTTCTCTTCTTTATATACAATTTGTAAAGATTTTTCAATACTCTTCACACAGAGAAGAAACATAAATAATATCATCTGCAGATGTAAGTAAAATATATGGATTTTTTTTGTTTTACTTACCCTTTGTGGGCTTAAATGAAGATTAATGTTAGTTTTGCTGTAGTCAGCAGATAACAGATATTCAGATAAAAAGTCTTAGAGGTCCATTCGTCTCTAGTTGGTTTTATGACTCAGCTCAGTACAAATCCCATTTTAATAAAACATTTTGTCATTTTAATAACTGTGGAAAAACAGACAAGAGTGGATCTCTGTCTAATGATCATGTTGCCCATAAGAAAATTGGTCTTTGGAGTGTTGTTAAAAGGAATCTATTAAAACTCTGTTTCCACGATGAAAGGGGTATGAAGTACCTTTAACCCACAGTGGCTTCAGTGAAGTTTGATACAAATACAACATTTCACTCATGTAACTTCTCTTTTTTTTTTTCCACATCTGGGATCTCAGTGCTTCAAATTTTGTTTATTTTGTTTTTGACATCCCAAATGTCAAAAACAACTCTGTAATGCTGAGCATTATCAATGCAGAATCTAGCTGGGAATTCTACTGAGTAACATTTTCAGATGAGTGGTTATGAGGAACCCATTATCCACTATTTTACAGGATGGCCTTATTCTGTGAAACACCACTGGTGATATAGAACATAGCTTAAATAAATAGTCCAATATTTGATATTTCCCTTTTTCTTCCCAGTCCTATTTTGCCTTATTGTTTGAGTTTTCAGAAGTCCTATTGATAGTCCTTTACTTAGCCACAGGTGAAATAAATCTCTCCTGACACTGGCACTTAAAAAATTACCTGTCATGGTTCATGCAGCCACCTTAGATCTGCCTAGTAAAGAGTGGAAAGAATGATCATGCATTGAAGATGAGTGTTGAAGTTAAGTGAGACAAATATCTATTGGTAGTTCATACTCCTCTTAGATGCCTAACCTCAACTTTGATTTTTAATTGTTTGGTTAGGTAAAAAGACTGTCTCCACTAGATAAAGTTTCCAGAATCAAGCTATGTATTTAATTATGCACGCTATATTCTTTTCTTTTTTTCCTAAAACCAGGACATGCTTTATTTTTGAGTTGAGCTTCATTATGTTTATTATTAAATGTGAATATAGGTAATTTCCATGTGTACAGATTTATCTTTTCATTAATTCATAATGAGAAATTTCCTATTATACTGTTGATAACTTTTTTGAGTTAACATTGATGATTTAATGGTGACTCACTAAACAGGTAGGAAACAGTTACAAGGCTGGCTGCAAAGTTCACTGTAAGGATTAGGAACATAAACATGCAAAAAGTTTCACACTGCATAGACTTCAGAGAGAGCCATTTTCTTCTTCTTTTAACATAATAGACTTTAATTTGAAGTCTCTGCAAGATGGCTCCTATGCAGTTCTTTGTTTTTAAATTCTACAATCTTCAATTAACACTAGTTTTCATCTAAAATGCCATGATGTTTTATGAACAAATGATATTTCAATATGTATATTTGGATAAGGGACTAAATTAGGCAAATATCAGACAGTACAATAACATAGATAAGAGGACTAGATCTGTGCAATTGATGGGAATAAAGCAAATTTTCTTAGTTTTGTCTAGCTCCTGTGCCGAAAGTTCAACAAATAACAGAAGCATGGGCTTAATTTCTACTGAATTAAATGAAATTTCTTAAATTCAAAAAGGCCATACATTTGTGCAGATATTGCTCTTCTTGCAAATACATGCATCCTAGTACCAAAGAAAAAAAAAAAAAAA
>VZTR01021676.1:58087-68421 GCA_013400775.1 Chaetops frenatus | reverse complement strand
AAAAAAAAAACAAACAACCCAACTCTTGTTTTCTTTAATTACACAGACAGTATGCTAATGTAGGTACACAGTGTGACCTGAGTTAATGGAGACATATCTTTTCCTATTACCAAACACTGGACTAGTGCAAATGTATATACTGCATATCAACATTACAGAGGCATCCTGTATTTTATTTTGTGTGCAGACATTTCTATCAGCTCAGTCTTACCTGGGACTTTTGGACAGTTAATAACTTAGGAGTATCATTACAAATCCAGTCATCTTTTTGGATCATTGAAAATCTCATATTATTATTGAATTGTAACAGGTTTGTTGTCTACAGGCTTTGTAGAAACAAAAATAGTGGTGATTTTCAAGAACATACTATATACAGAGCACAGTTCAGAAGTGGCAACTTTTTCTTAAGGTTGCAATAATATCCTTAATTTATAGAATAAATCTCCCTGCTTATAGGAATATCTTTCAAACCACTGCAGAATGTAAAGCTGCCTGTTGCTTCTGCCTCTAGGACAGTTGATGATTCCTCCTGTTATCCTCAGATAGCTGAACCTGTCAGTATTAAAGCTCTTCTGAATTGCCAGGGCAAGGAAAAGAAAAAACCAGGTAATACTTGCTTCCTATAAACCATGACTTGATGGCACTGCATGTTGAACAGAAAAAGTTCTTGTAATTTTAGGAGAAATGGAACTTCTAAATAACACCTCAGCCACAGAAGTGTTCCGTAACTGAAAAAAAAGGTATTTTTAGCCTAGAGAAATGTGTGGTTTGTGTTGCTCCATTATCACACTTCCTTGTTTGCTTGTTTTCTTACTTTCTTGACTTTGTCTTCATATTAGCTATTTTTTGCTGGGTTTTGATACACTTATTTCTTTTAGCACCTCAGCACAGGATAGGTGCAATACACCTGTGATGCTTCACCTGTGCATCTGAGCCTATTTTGCTATGTAACTCTAGTGACTCCAAGGAAATCAATGAGAAAGTGATTATACTGAGATTGCTTTCCGGTCTGCTCAATTCAGTTCAGGAGTGATGCACGAGTGAAGGTTCATTGCATCAGATTTTAGATGTCTGAAAGGTTTTTGTCTAATCTTCTTCTGCAGAGAATGGAGAAAAGGTAAACATAGGGAACAGTTCACATCATTATGAGCTACAATATATGAATCCCCATCTGGAGGTACCTCTTTCTAACCTCTAACTTTATAAAGTGAGATGAGGTGATTAGTTTTCAGTTAAATAAAGTCACGTGATAAGTTTATAAATGGCTGAAAAGCAAAAAGTGTGTACAAACATTGAGGTAACACTGGCATGTTGAAAATACTTAAGATTACTAATTGGCATAGACCCTTATTAAACTTACCTAGATTCACTAAAGTTCCTTTTGAGTTTGGCTGTAAGTCAACTACGACGAGCAGATTGTGAATGAAATGAACAGCTGTGCCTTCATAACATAAATCTCTTAGACAGGGGAAATCATTCAATCAAGTTAGTGAGAAAATTAGCACCTTTACATTTCATTTTCACTCATGTGTCTCAAAGGAGTATCATTAGCACTGACAGAACTGATGATACAAGATTTTCAGACTAGAGACTTGCCATAGTTGATCTGTGATATCATGGATGTGCTTCAGACTTAGCTGCTGTTGATAACTGAATCTGGTCCACTATTAAATCCATTATTTTAGATTTCCTTTAGATTATAGAGCTGTCATTACTGCCTACCTTGTTCACGTGACCAATAGAAAATGAATGGAGAAATCCTTTCCTACCTCTAGCAATTAACCAACAAATTTCCAAATCTGCTATGTTACTATGTGACTTGGAGGATGGAGGATACAGGGCACGGTTTCCTTCTCCCAATACACTGTGCCATACAATTTCACCCAGAAACAGAGGTGAGTTCTTTCTTCTGAGGCACCTTTTGAAGAGGCACAGTCAGAATCCCTCTATGGTCTGTTGCAAACTGGCAACAGTTTTAGTAGTAGCATTGTTGCTGATATTATTCCAACCAGTGCTTATAGAGTCAATAAAACTGTGACTCTTAGGTGTTTCAATTATCTGAGAACATTCCATTTCCAAATCAGGTATCCATGAGCTATAAACTACATATGTACTTATTAGGGCATGATTTTACATAAGAAAACATTAAACTTAATTTTTCCTATGTCTGTTAAAGTGTAAAATGAAATTAATGTAACATATATGCTAATAAGCGTGACTTCTTTAGGCTAAGCATGTACTTTTAAAATGCTCTTTCTAATGTTCGTTTTCCCACCTGAAGGTCATTCCTTTCATTAGATGATTAAGACTCTGTGCTCGTAAGCTTAGACACATCTAAGTAGTGGTAGTAGCCTAAAATATTGGAAAAACCTAGTTATCTAAGAAATGAGTTCACAGATGGATAGAGAGAAAGATGAAAAATACTACTTAATTTCATCACTAAAACCATGAACATTCACAACAGTTCTACAGTTCAGGATTGAGTGCTCTAAAGCAAAACTAGCTATGTGTTTGCAATTTAATATTTTTTTCTTACTAGCAAAAACATTCTGATATATCAGAAAATTGTATTGTATTATGTGATACTTCCAGCAAGCTGCTCATATCTTTTGGCTGCAGCAATGGTCCATATGTCTGACATCCTTTGTGTAATCCAGGAATACATCATTAATTGTCATTTCCTTCCAGGGCAATTGGCAATCTCTGTGGACAATGACAACGACTGCCTCCTAAAATTCTTTGACAAACTATGGCAAAATTTTCATCTGTCCTTGTAATCCTTGTAAGTGTTCACGGAGTATAACATACTTGTGCTTTAAAATTGAAGCATCCTGGTTGTGGGTGAAAAAAAATGTTTCATAGGAAGCCACAGTAAGCATAGAGAAATATGTCTCTAGAATCTGAGAATTATTTCCTGTGATAAGTGGAACTGTTATTAATATAAAATTCAATTCTCATTTTTTAATTTGCAAATCCTCTAGGGGACTTTTTGTTAATAATCACTTGCATTCCTCAAAAAACTAAAAGGAAATCCTTTGTTTTCCCTGGTCCTTAGGTTTAATATACTTTAAAACACTTAACCCTGGCAAGGACTTGATACTATTACATGTGTAAGAAAAAAACAAACCTCTCACACTACTGGAGCCTGTCTGGTTGTTAATATATATCAAAGCCCACAGCATCAAGGATTTTCTGAATCCTGTGAAAAAATGGGTTTTTTTTTCCTTTTTCTTCCTTTCTTGTACCTCTCAAATCCTTCAAAATGTTAAATACAACTATAAGTCTGAGAAATCAGCACGCTTGATGAAAATTGAGCTTCAGACAGAGTGGGGATCTAGGAGGTTGAGGGCAGCCAGGTTTAGATCTATGTATGTGTTTCTCTTAGCCCCAAATTATTTGCTTTTTGTTAAAGCTTAAAACATTCATACTTGCTTGATAGGTACAGCAGAGATAATGACTTTAAGTATGTCAATTTGAACCAGCTGAAGATTTGTCCCTCTATTTCCAAACATGTCTTCCTGCTGTCATATTGGTCTGCACCTCACAGTTCACTAACTGTGTTCTCACTACTTCTCTTGTTTAAAATATAAAGGTCTACTTCACTTCATGAACAAAAGTTGACATTAAAATAGAAAAATAATTTTAGGCACAGAGTCTTAGCATGACTGTAAGGATGTACCAATTCAGTGCTAATTATTGGAATGCAGATGCTTGTTCTATCTCCACAGTTGCATGCCTGAAAGTGCCATATGATTTCCAAGCAGGTTCATTAATTTATTAGCCTGATAAGTTAACATGAAAAGCAAAGAAAACAAACTACTTTAGGTTTATTTATTGAATTAAGTCCAGAAAATGCATCTCTGTTCTTTTATTGAGTGGCTGTGGGCTGAAATGTGACATACCTTTGGGAAAAACAAATCAAGGATTATTTAAGTGGTTGTTTACTTCAGAAATGCAAAACATGCTGTTTGGGAAGCTGAATCATTAAAACAATTGCAGTGGGACACAGTGCTTCTCACACTGAGATCAAAAGCTTTGCATAGATTGTCTAATCTGTTTATACCATATATTCCAACAAGTTATCAGCTCATCAAGGTACAGAACTTGAGTTCCATGTAAATTGGTGGTCAGATTGACCCACAACTAGAGACTTCATAATGTTTTCCCTAGAGATACTATCTTAAATCAACTGTAATGTTATACACTTTTAGTTATAGTCCTCTCTCTCCTGGAACCAGCTGTATATAAGGTGTGTTGGTTGGGGGTGGTGGTGTTTTCTCACAAGATTTAGTGTTATTCTGAAGGGATTAATTTTGTATTCTGCCTTGAAGATGGATGAGCATTCCACATTTTTCCTATGTGGAAGAGTGATTCAAAGCTCCTCCTGTCAGCACAATTGCCTGCCTAGCTGATAGCTCCACCACCCCTGAGGAGTGGGTCTTTTTATCATACAATGTGATAAATTATTATCCTCAAACTAATCTGGATCCAGGGCTTTGAAGATTAGGATTAGAACAACAAATATGATTCACCATTCACTCAAGAGCCAATGTAGTGTTCACAGCACTGAAATGATGTACCAAAATTGACTTATGTTGCTTAGCAAGCAGAGTGCGGAGTTTTGATCAGCTGCCCATTGAAGGCTATCACTGGCATGGCCAGCACAGAATACGATAGCTGTGGAGCCTGGAAGCCATGAATATGTACAATGCTATTGCCAAGTCAGCATCTGAGAGGATGTTCATAGGAACAGCCTGCTGGCTCATCATGGATAGGAGAATTTATTTCTGACAGATTTCATACTTGGGAGGATGTCAGCTAACCCTGAGGCTGTGAAGTCTCTTGACAGTCAGAAAACAGACCCCTTGTTTGAGAATGCTGTCATGGCTTTGGCTAGTTCTTCAAACTGTTACCCTTTTCTTTCTAACCTCATTTCTGTCTCATTCAGATTTAGTTTCAGCCAGCTGAATTCCAATTCAGAAACTGATCTCCTGTAGGCACTGAGGCAGATGGGAAGCAGCGCTGTTAGGGTATGATGTGAGAGATGGTTTGAACTGAGAGTCAGTAACACACTGTTCAATGCGGTGTTTCAAAAATATCTCCTGGTAGTTTTTACATGTAGGGCTACCAGATTAAAACAGAAGAATGGAGAAATTCACCAGCAAGAGGCCCAGATATGAGGTACTGTTACCAGTCACAAATGTTTTGAACCATTCACAGTAGATTGATTTGATCTGGCTTCGTGCAGTTTGCTCATTGGTGTGTGATGCTGCATGCAATGGCTAGTACAGCAAATGTGGCTGCAAGATCAGCAGCAGAAGCATGAGAATATTATCAAGCCTGGGACTAGTGTTGCAAATATAAAAAATCCAAGCAGAAAAATTTCCTCATGCTTCCTCTCTCTTAAATATTGTTTGAACCTCATTAGCAAATCATATGAAGGCATTTTTATGTGAAATTAGTTAATTGCCCTTTGTCATGGTTTCCTCTGGGAGGGGCATTGCAACAAAAGGAAAATATAACAATCACATACAAAAAAGCTGTTCTGCCATCTGTTTGTTTATTTTTACAATTCTATATATTACCAATTTCTGTATGAGGAAAAAACTATTAAAATTTGTTAGTTTCCATTTCTTCCTCTATTTGCATTTCGAATAAATATGGAATGATCTGAGATGTACCATTGATAATAATATAATTAACTGACCAAATGAACAGGATAGGATGGTAAAATACCAAATTTATTTATAGATAGTCGACTTTCAGTCCTTGCAGAACTACAAGTCAAGAATAAATTGAATGGGATAGAATTTTGTAAATATGTGAAGTAAAGGATTTGCTTCTGTGAGTGCTAGTCTCTTCATTTCTGTATCTAGAACAATCACTGAGGAACTGCTTATTTGAAAAAGCAAGGAGCAAGCAATGTTGCACCTGTGTACTGTATGCTTTTCCACTGGAAAAAAATAAAAGAAGAATTTTAGAGGTATGTATGCAGAAAATGTTTATCTTTTCTCAGCAAAAAAGATTTAGGTCTCTCTGTGGGGGAAGGGACCATGTCAGATCCACCCAGAGATGAGGAATCCTATGAAATATCATGTCGTAGAATTAGTATGGTCTCAATTGGATGTATGTTGTTTTTATCTGATTATGATGATGAAAGTTAGCTATTTAGCAGAGCTGCTTATGAAATCCTACAGAGGAAGTTAAAGTAAATCTTTCACTGCATATCATTCAAACAGTGGTCTGTTCTAAAGGACCATGGGGTAACATCTGAAATAGGTGGGAGTAATAAGAAGCAAAATTACTATGAGCTCAGAAAACTTCTCTGAGCTCTGTCCTCAGTCCCAAAGGCTTGAACAAAGATCTTTCCAAAAAGAAAAGAATCTGCTATTCTGTAAAGTAGAGATAGGCAAGAATTTTCTTAAACATCCCTGACATATGCCGAGAAACTCTTCCCAGTCTTGAGTTCCCCTCCTAAACTTCGTCACTAAAAAACCCTGTATCAGCTATGAACCAATCTGTGAGCTATGCACTCCACTGCCCTCACCTGCTGAGTCCAAATAATTTCAGGCTTTCTGTTTGTGCTTCTGTTTTTTTTCCCAGTGGGTCTAGGTGAAAGGACAGTTAGCCCTATGGAAAAATTGCTTTTTCTATCTAAACCACATTCTTCAAGGACTAGATGAATGTCTATCAGAAAAGCTGTATAGTTTAAAAAAAAAAATTTAAAAGGATGGAAAAAAACCCTGCATGTCCAATACAACATTGCTTGTCTGTGCACTGAACAGACACACATCACACAAATCACAGTAGAACTTCATACTGTTAGCAAGGAAAGAATTTCTCAGGTTAATAATTGAGAGTAAAAGTTCCTTCACCAAAATGTTGGAAGGGCAAGACAGGCTCACAGACTGAGAATGGATTCTAGGGTTAACAGATGCACCCCCACATGAGAGAAATACGTGTAGACTAAAAACTAACTATAATAAATCCGAGGAGATCTGAGGACAATTCTGGAAATATGTCAAACCTTGAAATAGGCCATGTATGTAAGCACAACAGATTAATAAATTCTAGCCTCAACCTCTGACTCTCCTTTTTTTTCTCTCTGACATCAAGTTTTGGATCCTAAGCAGAGAAAAAAAGAAAAAAAAAGGTGGCTTGAGTGGTTCATTTCCAGTACAAAGAGGAAAAAGTAAATAGCAATTTGAATAGTACTTCAGTTTAGAGATATTACTTCTTGTTCTGTTATAAAAAAGGGTCCTATTATTTCTGTTTCATATTTATCAGTCTGATTTACTTTTTCTGTATTTAGTAGAATGATATTAATTAGGATTTGGTATTAAGAAAAAATTAAGGGTGTGTATGGTTTGTATATCAATGGATTTCATCAGGATAAGCCATGTGTGGGGAAGAGAATGTTGCTATATATTACAGCTGTAAAAGATGCTTGGAATCAGTCTTGGCTTTGAGAGGAGACATGTCACAAAATGATGGTCACTCTGGTGCCACATGAAGCAAATCTTTCAACTTTTTGCACCTGATTCCTGAACAGAACTGAATGCAAGTGGCACTGAAAAGATATGCAACACACTGGGTTGTATAATGTTGGTCCTGATATAGTTTCAAAAGATTTGGCCAAGATCCCATGATTTTGATTTTAGTGTAGTTTCAGTTGTTCACTGGAATAGCCTTTCTCTCCACCAGCTACTGAGGGATCTCAGAACAACCAAAATTCTAAATCAGTTATGGCCCTGGTATTTTGATGAATTCTGTCTTTACAGCTTGACTTGGCATGGCAAAAAAAAAAGAGAATTGTGTGGTTGAGGATACCCAAATAAAAGTTTATGCAAGATAAGTTGTGTACTGAGAAGAAAAGTGAGCTCCAGGAAATGGTTCAAGAAAGTGGACACAAATAGCAATGATATCACATTAGCAGTGACTCCAACTGAGAATATTCAGACAAGAATAATCAAGTCTCTTAATTTCCACAGATCTTCTGTAACCATCTCAGAGTACAAGACAACCAGTCAAGTTATTATTTTCATACTCCATCCGAAGACAGGGATACAGACACTGTTATGAAATACATTACATTTTCTTGGGAGTAACTATATGTTTCTAACAAAAAAGGATGTGCTTTTTATACATCGCTCCTGGTGTGGAAAATGTCACTTTATAACTAGACACTTTAAAAAGTACAGGACTGAAATGGAATGAAGATGCTTATATCCAGAAATAACCTTCCAGCTGCTGCCTGATCTTTGTTTAACCCTAAACTCTATGTCTTCACTTAGCTTCAAGGTCTTCCTTTCCTGGATTAGTACATCTCTGCAAGGCCAAGTGTCTTGAATGCATAGTACCAACAGGAGGCAGAAACTACATATTTTTCTGGGGTCTGATCTATACAGTTTCTTAAAGGACTCAGCTCCTTTAGCAAGCAGACTTTTAAAAGATCACAGCAAAACTGCTTCCTATATTAGTCAACTGCTGTATTAGTCACTCAGAAATGGAAGAACCTGCCTTTAATTGATTCTAAAACTTGAAAAAATTCAAACCACTTGTTCCATAAGGCTGCCTTGGACACTGAACATTAGTCTATGATAGATGTGGGAAAGTGCAGATGGAATTAAAGGGGAAGGCAGGCTTTTCCTATTGGAGCTGAGGTACTTTGCAGCAATGAATTTATGATTCATGTGGCAGAGAGTGCAGAAAAGGAGCAGTGACTCTTCAGCAGCTCCTTTTCCCATGAATCTTTTTTAAAAATATTGGATAAATGTTTCTAATAGGCAGAAGAATACCTTAGCCTCCATGCCACAGATTCAAGTCATCTTTGGTCTTGTTCTTTCTTGCTAGTCCCCAGTTTAATTTCATGATAATGGATGTATCAGGTCAAAGTATTTGAGGGGTTGCTGTAAGTGTTTTTTGTCTTGCATTGTCTTTCAACTACAGGCTACGAGATAAGTGTAGCTATCTTGTTCTGAGATCCTCAGTACAAGAGAGGCATGGAGCTTCTGGAGTGGGTCCAGCAGAGAGCAGCAAAGATGATGGAATGCCTGGAACATCTCTTATGAGAAAAGGCTGAGGAAGCTGGGCCTGTTCAGTCTTGAGAAGAGATGACTCTCAATGTCTGTCAGTATCTGAAGGCAGGGTGGCAGGCAGATGGACCAAGCTCTTCTCAGTGGTGCCAAGCAATAGGACAAGAGCGAACAGGCTGAACCTGATGCAGAGGAAGCTCCACATGACTATATGGAAGATTTTCTCTACTGTGCTGAGCACTGGAACACACTGCCCAGAGAGGTTGTGGAACCTCCCTCACTGAAGGTATTCAAGAACCATCCGGACACAATTCTGTGCAATGTGCTCTAGGATGACCCTGCTTGAGCAGGGAAGCAGGAACAGATGACTCCCTGTGGTCACTTCCAATCTTACCCACTCTGTGATTCTAAATAGGACACAAAAACAAGTAGCAAGAAGAAATGAACAAATCTAGAGCAGGGTAAATCCAAGGTTGCTTTAGGACAGAATGACATCTTAGATGTTGGTAGAATTTGGACTATTAAGATGTATTGGCTAGGAACTCACCACAGGGAAAATAGTTACACTAAATAGTCACAGAGTCATATAATAATTTAGGCTGAAATGGACCTCTGAAGGACATCTAATATAATCTCCTACTGCTCAAAGCAAGGGTAACTTCAAAATTACACCAGGTTGTCCAGGCCTTGACCAATTGAGTTCTGCATATTTCCAAGGACAATGGCTACACAGCCTCTCTGAGCAGCCCCTTCCAGGGCTTCAACACTCTCAGGATGAAGATTCTTTCCCACATATCTAGTCTGAATTGTCTTAATTGTAACTTGCAACCATTTCTTCTTATCCTGTAATTGCACCTTTGGCTCCATCCTCTATCACGGAGTCAAGCTCTGACTGTGTTGGCTACATCTCCAGTAATTGTGATGGAAGCCTGGACACTTAGCAGAGATCTAGACAGCTGTGCTGCAGCCAGCTCAAGTGGAATTACTTTCAGATTAAAGCATGGTAACGTAGATGGCTACATTCAGAAGCTTAAATGTGAGCCAAATTTACAATTCCTTTTAGAGACAATGAAGCCTTGATCTAGTTGCCTGCACACTGCACAACTATCTAGTATAATTTAGGAGCCTTTAGGTGCTGCCTTACCTCCAGCTGTCTCTCTAGAAAGCCATAGTGGTCTAGTAAGTCCTGTGGCATTGGCCTGTAAAACTACATTCAGTATCCTACCATATTTCAAATTATACCAGATGCCTGTGTTAAAGCAGCCGAATCAATCCTGAAGACATTGCAGTAAATGAGGA
>VZTR01021676.1:33517-51677 GCA_013400775.1 Chaetops frenatus | reverse complement strand
TGGTAAACTGACTGAAAGTCTCAAGTTTTGTCTTTTTATGTTGTTGGTGATAAAAAGAGAAATGAGGTAGGAGAGGAGAAGTGTCTGAAAGTTTATTCTGGTTCTTAATATTTTTCTTTTTATTTCTATTAATAAAACTGTCTTTATACATTTAAAGTTTTGAGCCTGCTTTGCATTTCTCCTAACCCTTATCTCACAATGTAAAATGAGTAAATAAGTTTAGTAGGTGCACTGGTGTTAGGCCAAAATGCTTAACCAACTACGTTAAATTAGTGCCCCATGTGAGGGAACAAATTGAAACCCCTTCATGAATTGGTGTTTCTGCCTGGTTATCAAATCTAACCCACTACAGCCATAGAAAGCTTTTATTCCAAAAAAAGTAAACAGAGCCACAGCACTTATTTTTATGCTGCTAATCTGGGAATATTGTTTATTTAGCTTTAGTTGGTATAAATCTGTTCTGCTGAGATGCTAAATTGAGATTTACAGAAGTGGTTGGGAAATTAGATGTCATTATCTTCAGGTCTTGCTCCTTCTGCTCTGCAAGTGCAACCATCTGCAAACAACAGCTCTCTAACAAAGACTCTGATGATGCACACAAATAAAATAGATTAAAAAGTTTGTATGAGTGGATTCTAATCTTTACTCCCAGGGTAGATCATGAACTGCATGATCTAAATTTAGTGCAAAGGAATCTTCAGACAGTGATGACACAGTGAGTCACTCAACCAAACCATCATAGATAATATAAGTCTGCTTATTTAGCAGAACAATTGACATGTTTGCTCTGGGTACATGACAAGCACAAACTTCTCTTTTAACTGCCCTGGTGTGGAAGAATATCTTAAGAATATCAGATATACAAGGATATAGGTGCCACAAGTTCTTGTATTACAATAAGCTGAGCTTAGGTAAGAAAAAAGCAACCTGCCAGAGGATTTCAAGCACACAATTGTCACTACTCCAAAGAAAGCTGTACCACAAAGAAGAAAGGCTTCTTGACTGGGATATTGTTAGCTCTTATCGATCAGTCAAAGTATTGTTGTACCAAAGATGAGGCATACTCTGGCTACCCTGCTTCCTGCTCCAAGAACTATTCATTCTTCTTGCCCAATTGGTATTTACTTCATTAAAATAATCACTTCAGGCCATTCCCTTAAAGAGAGGTTTGGCTGCTAGAGCTTTTCCTAGCTGTACCGAGGTAGAGTTACACAAAAATCTTAAATAAAATACTGAAGTTTCTGCATCAGAGATGAACTTTTAGCTGAAATATTTCCTTACTGTTCAGTCATAATAAAGATGAGGTGATTTAAAAATGCTGAATTTCTCCATTTGAAGAGTAATTTCAAAAGAGAAGTATCTCTGCAACTCAAGCGTCTACAGGTTGAAAACTGGACTGGGATTTTCAAGTGAATAGGTTTTAACATTGAGGGACATGTCTTCCTGGTTTACCATATTAAAAGTTCTATCTTGGGTCAGGTTTTAACTCCTGACTGATGTGAGCAAGGCTACACAAATATCCACTGGTAAAGTTGATTCTTATTCCTGGCTTCCCTTCTGGCATTCATCTTGTACATTCAGCAACAAACCACCTTCATTCCACAAGTCTCACTGTCTAGGTAACAAAATGTGTACGGTGCACCATCAGTACTTTTCTTTCAGCCACACTCTGTAATGGGTGCCAGATCCTGAAAACGAAATAATTAGTGATAAGATGCACCTTACAAGGAAATGGACATTTCCTTCAGAATTAACAAGCCAGTGAGTAGGTGTCACAAACAAAAGCACAAGTGCAGCTGGCAAAAATGCACTGCTCTATGTTTTATTGTAATGGAAAGGATCAGCACACGTAGCTGCTTTGGGCTCTAGGCTCTCTCTGTTAAAGCCTTTGGTAGCTCAGTAAGTACCCTGAGGCACCACGGCAAGACTTCTCTTCAGCATGCAAGGAAGCCTTCCTGCCTTGTGCACCTGTGCTCTGAGCAAGCCAAAGGAGGGTCAGACTCAACAAAAAAAAAAAAAAAAAAAAAAAAAAAAAAAAAAAAAAAAACAAAAACACCTTCCCTGCAGGTTTTTTTGCTTACTTATACTCCTGGCATTTACAGAGTAGTATAGTCTACTATTTATTCTAATATTTAAAATGTTCTCCTCCAGAAGAGTCTTGTCATTGCTTGACAGACGTGTGCATTGCTGGTATATAGGAATATAGGAATATGTCTATAGAACTGGTTTGAAAAACATCTTTTAAATATTTTTAATAGCCTATTGCTTTTTTTCACATTAACCTATTCTGAAAAGAGAGAATGATAAGTGTGGGGGCTGAATAGAGTCTGCTTTCTGTGCAGAATTTAGAAGTAATTTGAGTTTCTTGCATTTCTGCTACCCTTTAAATGTGTCCTCCAAAGTTACCTTGATAGAAAGGTATTTTCATTTATACCTTATTTCAGCTTTTACTCCATAGAAACTATCTGATATGTTTTGGTTTTTTTCACCTAGCTGACTTATATTTACATTCTCCATTTTTTTGAAATGTACAATTGTGGATGTTTTTCACTATGACAGAGGAAAGCTGATCCCTCAAAATCAGATTCTGTGCTCATGTAAAAAATCAGGCACTTGTCACATTTCCTCAATTCACCAGGTCTTTGCATGGTGGCAGAGCAATTCTGAGCACTGGTTTGCAAACATACATTATTTCCCATTGCCTCATCAGCTGTATCACACATTGAATACAAATTAATAGTAAATGACAATCTATGCTAGTTTATGGTTCCCCATGCTGCCATTGTTGTTATTCTGTGCTCTTATTGGATTTTCATGTCTAATTGTATGTTCACTCACATTTTGCCACATTCCCTTTGCATGAATGAGTAATGAAGGCATTTCTATATTTGAATTTGGAAGCTTTGGTAGACATTGACTCCTGTGTAGAAGTTCCATAGTTCCATATGAAAAATTGAAGAATGGCTGTGTAATCTTTCTTTCTCTCTTTATCTTTTTCTTTTTATGATTACAGTTCTATCTGTGCAATACATAAATAGCTTATCCTATGGACAAAAAGTTATTTATTTATAAAAAGCTAATAGACTGACTTGACTAAGTCTTGTCCCAAATCTGTTACCATGAATTACATTTAAATTCTCATCAGTTCTTCCCACATCTTCAAGGTAACAGAGTAGAATCTATGAATACATAAAAGAAATATCTTAAAACAGGTTAGTCAGCAATTATTCAGGAAAACAAAAAACCCTCTCAGCTAACCTTATTCTTTTTAAGCCTTTCAATGCAACCATTGTTTGTTAAAGTGAAAAAAAATAGCTGAGCTAAATTTTATTTTGTTCTCAAAACCATATAAATCTTCTTTCATTATACAACGTGTCTCAAGTAGCAGGCAGGTACAGTTAAAAAAAAGTTATTTGCTGATTCTCTTTAATGTGATTCTCTTATATAGTTGAATTTAGTGTCAAATGTAATTCCAACCCATGTAAAACTTGCTGAAACTTATGGCTTTCAGTGGGCAGAATGTCAGTACAAAACACAGATATCCTAGATATTCTCAAAGTGCTGTATGTGCATCATTACTGTAAGGGTAGGCTCAGTCACAACACTTACTTGCAGTTTCACCAGTTGTAAAAGCCCTTATTGTAAAACGGGTCAAACATCTGACAAGATAAACATTATTTAATTTGAGTTTGTGTTCACGGTCTGGATCATATAATTCATCACCTGCTTTTAAGCTACTGAACTCATGAAATCAGTAACGGAGGCAAGAACCTTTCACTTCTGAAGAGCTCTTAGAAGGAGAAGTTGTGTAGGGCTGGAACTTCTGTAAAGAGAGAACATTTCTTGTAATCAAAGGGGCAGTCACAAAGATCAGTTTGTATCCAGTCTAGATTAAACCTGCCTGAACTACACCTGCAGAAGTGAACATCAGTTGGACAGTGTGTTATGAAGCTTCATTGTCTCCTATGAAGAACAAAAGATTCTGTGTAATTCCTTAACCTGTTATTTCTGAAGGTGTGAAGGCTGTTCTTCTCAAAGCAGTGCACAGTGTCAGCAGAGTGAATTGGAGTTGCATTAAGAATAGAGAAAACTACTGTGCTTATTAAAAGCAAGGCCTAACAGTTGACTCCCAAAGAAATACAATCACTCCAAGGGCAACGACTTCAGGCATTATAAAAAGCCAATGCATATTTTCTGTTGTAAAAAATTAAGTTTTTAAGCACCAGGAAAACAGCTTTCCTCAGTAACTGTTTTGGAAAAACTGCAACCAAAGAGATTCTCATTTGCAACTGTTCAGAATGGAACATATTTAAATTGCCCATACAGCAAATTTGCTATCCTAGAGCTATACAAAATTATTCAGCCCTTTTTATCTTTAATTCTTTATCTCAAAGGCTTGCCTATTCTATTTAGAAATTATTTTTGCAGCTAAGAAGGAGAGAAATTTGTTAGGCTGAATCCTTAACACAGATGATTTCTGCATGTAAATGCTCAATGTATATTTTACTGATACATGCTACCCGAGCCATTTCCTGGAATTGTGGCTGGAAACAGCCCTTTTATTGCTCATTTCTCACGCTAAAACTCAATGAAATTCAATTATCACAAAACCAGTCAGTAGGCTTCAATTTTGTCCTGTTACTTTTTAAATTTGGAGTGCCTCCCGATTGCTGTCACCGCTATTGCATTGTCTAAATCAATTGCCATGGCATGCTCACTAAATTGAGACATGCTGTTGTGAATGCATAAGAGACCTCAAGTGTCAACAGAAACAGATACAAACAGAGAAAATAAAAGGTAGAGGAATTTTTCATCTGCTACAAAACTTTATTCCCTCATTTGGTTTCCTTTGAGAATTCACTAAGGGACAAATGCTTCAGCCTTTCTGTCTACGTGTTTGTTTCAATGCTTCCTAAGCAGGCAAAAGCACTGCTAAAGCAGTGATTCAAAGACAGATGGTTAAAAGTGCAACTTTTATGGCTTCAGGTCTGCAATTCTTTTCCAAACTCAAATATAGTACCTTTTTTTTTTTTTTTTTTTGCCACAGTTCATTCACAAAGAGATGTACTTAAGGCCAGAATGTGTCTTACATATTCACGTACTTATGTGAAAGCAAAAAGTACAGATTTGCCACATGCTAAGGCACTATTTCCACTCTATTAAAAGGTTGGCATAGGTGGTGGAAAAGCTCCTGTCTTTTGGTACACCTTTATCTAAAATTGGGGTAAAGCATTTCACCTCAGCAAGGACACTGTGCTCCAGTCTACCAGCCATGGAAGTGCTCTCTGTTCCTTTGGCTTTATCCAGGCAAAAGGAGCACAAGCTGTTTCCACTTGTCACACAGAGTGCACTGTGGAAAATGTACACAGACATGAATATGAGAATTTTTTTAAAACTACAAAAGATGGGGATCTTGTGCATCTCGACGAGAAACAGACTAAATTGCTTCCGAACAACACAGAGGAAAACACAGTACCTTTCATCTAGAAGTTTAAATCCGATGTATATTAGATTAATTGCACTACAAAAGGGCTCATTTCTCTCTAGTGACTGTAAAGGGCAACTCGTCAATTAGATTAGAAAAATATGAAGGTGCAACAGATATGCAGAGTGGACAAAAAAAATCCCAACAAACTCCAAAACCAAACCCCTCCTCCCACCACCAATACTCAAAAAACAACAACCGAAGTCAAATCTTGTTAAATTGGAATTTAGTTGAAATATCTCATAAACTTTCATTATTATAGACTCTTCATCTATATCCCTCATGTTTGATAAAAGTTTTGATCATCAACATTAAATCAATAGATTTCAGTTTAATTGGTCCTGTTAAAACTGAGTCCATATTGCACTTTGTTCTCTATAAACAAGTCTGCAGTTCCATCTCAGAAGAGCATCAGGCTTCATACGCTCACATCTATCAATTCCTAACTAAGGTTTAAGTAATGCTTTTGTTCGGAAAACTTCAGCCCCGCCATGACATAGAAAAAAGATCTGGCCGAAAAGTGTAAGAGTGAAGAGATGGCCATGTCAAGCAGTAGCCTTTTGTTGTCTAGAAGTTTGGTGATATAGTTACCCCAGAAAAAGTCAGTTTATCCTTGCTCAGTACAATTTTACCAGTTCTGCAGTTCTGTATCTGACATATTTATTTATTTCAGCATGTTTCATTCTTGATATTTTAGCAGGTTTTTCAACACAATTGCAGCTGTGGGCTGCTGCAGGCAGGAGCAGAAACAATATGTGTAAGTGAAAATAAGGACACCCTTCCCCTTGTATTATAGTCAACTGTTAGGGCTGCTGGCTTTAGGAGGATCCTGCCTGAATAAAATTCAGAGAGTCATAGGTGGGACTTGAAGAGGCTAGATAGGAGTAGGTAGTTTAAATTGAGGGAGTAAGAAAGGAAGCTGGGACTGGCAACTGAGGTGGGTGGAGGGATGTCCAAAAGAATATAGAAGTGACTCCTAATTTGTTGAGGTGAAGCTGAGGCAGAGATTGATTGAAAAGTTGGAGTGAAAAGACTGGAATAGAAATTAGAGACAATGAGTGATGAGTGNAAAAAAAAGGAAAAACAAAGAAAAGAACAGCAGGTGGCTATAAGACCAAGGAAGACATGCTTTATGCAGGAAAGGAGATTTAAAATGGTTAGATGAGGAGAATGGGAACAAAGGGCCAAAGTGAACAAGGGACAAGAGGAGTATCAGAGGCACAGTGAAACAAAATGTCCTGCTCGCTAAGAAAATCAAAAGGGAGCTCTTGCTGGCAAGGAAATACTTTGCTGTCGTAACATGAAGGTTGCAATAGTCAAGTCTTACTGTTCCTCTGGTATCAGAACTGTAAATACCTCCTTATTTTCTAGTGATGGTGTGTGATATCTGTTGTAATTCCCTGAATTTGAAAAAATGTCTCTGTAGGAGATTTAACAATTCTAACCATGTTGATGAAAATTGATAGATGATCACACATAGGATGCAACACATACAAAAAATTTAAAGAACCTTTATTTTGGTTGCAAAGTCAACTGCTCAAATTTTAGGAAAAGTCAATATTGAGGTGCTTGAGAATCTCTCGTTATGTTTAATAACAAGTATCAAGGCCATCTTGCCTTGATTTCTAGTGATTTCTTCTGCAAGGTCCCTGCATAATATAGCATTCTGAGCAGATTTGCTTTGATATGGTTTAAGGTCATTCAAGAAAAGATTATTGTTTTCTATAGGATCCCTTCCTCAGTAGATGAAATTTTGGAATATGGTAATCGGTGAATTAGACAAATGATAAGAGGAAAAGGAAGAAGCTAGGTCTCAATTAAGGCAAATTAGTTTTCCTAGCACAACTGCACTCAATCCTTGATCCTAAGGGACAGAGTTCTTCTCTAAGTCAGAAAAATTAATTTAAACCAAAATTAGTCCTAAAGCTCACTAACCAAGATTTTCTGACATTGAATACTCAATATTAGTTAAAATCACAGAATCATGAGGTTGGAAGGGACCTTCAAGATCATCAAGTCCAACCCATGCCCTAAACACCTCAACAAAACCATGGCACTGAATGCCACATCCAATCTTTTTTTGAACACATCCAGGGATGGTGACTCCACCACCTCCCTGGGCAGACCATTACAGTGTTTTATCACCCTTTCTGTAAAAAACTTTTTCCTAATATCCAACCTATATTTCCCTTGGTGGAGTTTAAGACAGTGTCCTCTTGTTCTGTCACTTGTTGCCTGGAGAAAGAGACAAAAGTTTTACCATTAATACTTCTTTGTTTGTCTTCTCAGTTGCTGAAATGTTGATAGCCTCAAAACTCACATGACAGGCATTAGAATGTAATTCCTAGAATAATTCCATATCACAAACTATAATGCTTTAAGTGCACTTGAAAAAGATGAAGAGAAAAATAGGCTTGTCTTAAGAAAAGAGCTTGACTTGTGTAGTACATAGAGTGTTGGCTGCAAAACAAAAAATTGGGAGAAAATACAAGACTGAATAACTGTCACTAAGCATTATTTGTTTCAGAGGACTGAAAAACATAGTGTTAAAACCAACGTTTCTAGAATATTAATTAATATGGAAGAGGATAGCTTAGGGTAACACTGGAATTTTTTAATTTTTCCACCTTTGCAACTTTAGTAGTAAAGTTTATCTTTGCCATGTGTTCTTTAAACACTTTTTAGTTTTTAAAATAAAAATTTTAAATCACAATAAGTAATTTAGTCATGTTTCCTGTCTATGCTTTTTTACTTTCTTGTGCCATAATTCTTTTGAATTTTTAAAAGAATAAAACAACCAAAGCAGTTATTGTGTTCCCAGATGGGATTAATCTAATATCTATGGACTAATGTGTTTTTTCAAAAAATAGTTCAAATATAGTACTGCGCTATTGCTGCTTCTTAGTTTGTACCCAGCACATTTATTTCTGCATTGCATCATGCTGTGCAGTATAGAAACAAACCTGATATGTAAGTTCTGATTCTTAGACATCTTCTGGGAAAATGGGGAAAATAGCATATTTCTACAGAAGTATTTCAGGCTCTAGAGTCTCTAGGCTTGTGTTACAGTAGCCACATCTCTACCCTCACTAAACCTTATTTTGGGGACAACTGTAGCAGAGACCAGCAGGATATCTCAGGTAGATAAGCTACACCTCCCTGCTGCAACTCTATAATGAGACAAAAGGGTCTTTTTTGGGGAGTACAATGTGTCTGTGTTAGTGCAATTGTGGTACACTGGTAGGGTGAATGAAAAGCTGACTGATTTTAGATGCTGGGAAGTGACTGCATAGGTTTTTGCAGTGGTTCTAAAACCAGTGGTATCCCCTGGGGTTGGGAATGAACTCCAAGCTATTTCAGTGCGTACTTGTAAATACCCTTAGTAGGTGTTCATGTAATGCTTTATGTAATCAAAGTGAAGAAGTCTCAAGTTTTCTCTTCCAGTCCTTCTAGCTTTACCGAGGTTCAGGTCTGGAGCAGTGTTTATAAACCTTCTCAGCAATCACACAGGATGACAGATTTTCCCTGAGAGGCAGGTGGCAAAATGAGCATCACTAGTCTATCATCTCCCAGAGTCAAAAGGACAGAGATTCAGCAAAAACATGCACTGTAGAACTTGCGGAATTTAAAAAGATGAAAAGATAACCTATTTTTTGAGAAGTTAAATATGTAAAGCTGTTAGAGCCTGGATGTATTGTTGGTTTGAAACATTTCAGGGTTGTGTGGGTGTGTGGGTGTCTGTGTGGCAAGGGTTGAGACTTGCTCTGGTGAGGTGATGAACTGCCCCTTGCACTGCTCCCTTCCCCCAGCCTCTATCCCAGCCCTGCAGTGGCTGCCAACCCCTGGCACACTGGAGGCAATGCTCCACACCCACCCCAGAGCCCCAGAGTGGCCAGATGACTGCAGGTCCCACCTGGGAAGGGCACAGGAAGGTATTTAAAGAACAGGAGGAAGCACATGTCTTGACCCTTCCTCCTCTTGGAATTTCTCTCAGCTGAACATCATGGAACCAGGAGTTGGTGACTGTACTTTTTCTTTTCTACATATTTTCTGTCTTCCTCACTTTCTATTTCTTCTTCTAATTCCCTCTTTTTGGAGTTTTAAGAAACTTAAAATTAGATGGGCTTGGAATTTGCTAAGTTAATGCCTTGTGAAGTGTTTATGTTGATTGAATGCTGCTTTAAAATTTTGCTAAAGTTCTCTGATTTTCCAAAGTTGCCAGTCAAGCTTTTTTTTTGTTGTTTTGACCTCTTGAGAATATCTTGTCAGTGTTTCTCCTGTGAGAAACTCAGAGCACATGAACAACCATAAGCTCTTATTAAGAGTCTGATTGAGCGAGGTTTTTGGGGCCTTACAAGAGCTTACGGGCATGGCTGTCATTCAAGCTTTATTTCAGTAGCTATCTTTCTACCAGCTTTTAACCTAAGGAAACCTAGAAGGTGGTGCTTTCTGCTACCTTCCATTCCATCTCTCTCCCTCCTTACCCCAGTGCTGTGTCTGTTCCACACCTATTGGCAGTGATGAAGTTGTAACACTGTGACCCCCTTGTGTACTTGCACGGAGCCCTGGGTTCACAGCAGTAGGAAATTATTTTCACAAAGTCACAAGGAAAAGGACAACGTTCAGAGTGATGGATGAGAAGATTGTGAAGTAACAGAATTCCTTTAATGAACTACAAGTCTTCATAGGCCAGTTTTTCAAATAGGCTTGTGCATTGTTGCATACTGCTTGAAAAATGTGGCCTAATTCATCTTCTCCGTGCCATTTAGTGAAAGCCTGTAATTACAAAGAGAATAACTCACAGAGGTAGTCTGCAAGTAACACACAGAGTATGTGGCTATTCAAACATTCCTGTTTGAATCACTGTGCACAAACATGCCTGGAAGCATAAGGTGTCATGTCACACATTTGTTTTGTTAAATGAAATAAAGTTGGCAACATACTTAGAAAACAAAAGTTATTGAGTACTCAAAATGAGTATATTATTTTGTGAGAAAATTTCATATTTTTTTAAAACATTATGAATATTCAAAGGTGAGAGATTACTGCTGTAAAAGGCTTTGATGTTTGCCAGCATTCTGAATAAGGGAAGCTCTCTTTTTATGAGAGCTTGCATCTTTTCAGTGAGCTTACATTTTCAACTGCTAGTATCTAAATAGTAAAGTAGGTATATTGGAAGAGTTTGCCATTAGTATTGTTGAGGGTCTGCACTGGAGCAGCAGCTGGAGAAAAACCTGTCTCTAATCCACATCATAGCAGCATCCAGTCCTAGGTAGCAATGTAGGCACAGCATTTTCTTAGCATTGGCATGAGGTCAAGAGCTTGTGACCTTTTTTTGCAGATACAGACCTAGCCTCTATTATCCCTGCTTGAGACTAAATTGCTTTTTGTTTTGTCCATGTGTTCACTGATTAAAGCACTACCCTGTAAATAGTATAGTTCCCGTCATCTCTTTGCTAGGAAGTGCAAGAAGTACTGGGTCATTATCCTGAACATATTCTCCTGCACCTGCTTTGGGGCATAAAGCAGTTCTGGCTGCCCCTTACACAGCTGTGGAAAGGATATGTCACAGATAAAGCTATATCCTTTCTCAGTACTGAAGTTTATATGCCTTAATGAGGATGTAGAGGTATGAGAAATGCTCACCACAATGCACTGTAACTAGGCTGATCAGATAACATTTAAATATCCAATAAACAATTGCTGTCATAAAAGCTTGCATCTGTTGTGCTACTGTATTTCTACAGTTTTACTTGGATTACAGGGAAAAACAAAGTTAAAAAAACAAAACAGTTTTTTGTAGCTTTTTAAACTTTGAAAACAACCTCCAGAATGACCACATACAGGCAGAAGATTGATAATAAAGTTACTTGTTTGGATTAGCATAACTCTTTCTTTTATAATCTAGGAAGCTGCCTGCTGTGTACTGCACTAAGGGGTCCTCCCTTGTTTAAGTAAGAGTTACAGTGTTTATGCCAAGCTCCAGTAAGTGACATATGAATGACCCTGAAGGATTAGCAGAAGGATTTTGGAGAGGCCCGGGCAAAGGAGCTCCTATCAGAGGGGTGAACTTCTAGAAGGTACAGCTGTGTGGCAGCCTGGGGAAAGTCTGGTCCTTTATCTGGCATATTGGAGGGCAGCTGAAAGAAATCAGACCTCCTTTGTAAAATGATAAGTGCCCTGTTGTACAAAGCCAATGAGCTGAAAGGAAGAGAGCAAGAAAAGGCTAAGAAATGCTGTAGAGAAGCTCCATTGTTAACTACTTGTCCATCTAGCCTTTTGAAAGGGTATCTAGGTAGGAGAATAATATACACTACTCAGATTTGAGGATTACATCACCCCCCACTGCTTTTCTTTGTGTCTCAGCTGCATTTCTCCCCATCATGGCCATTGAGATCCTATTAAAAGGTGTGTTTTGAACATTATTCCCCCCAGTCAGTGTCTGCCTTGCTACTTGTTGTTCAAGATACAAATGTCAGTAGTTACAATGGTGTTTTCTCTAGTAAATTGTTCTATACAAAGTGTGCTCATGCATTTAAATTACTTATGCTTGTAAGGTACTCTTGGAAAGAATTTCATGAATGGAGCATAAAGGCATTTAACTTGTGTGTAATCCTAAGGGTCTCTAATGTAATAAGGAAACTGCTGATTGATGTAAGTTGACCTGAAGCAAACCAACTCACTAATGTAGGTGTTGTCTAGAACTCAGCAAAATCACAAGGGATACTTAAGCTGCATATTTTGGCTGCAGTTCCCTAGCAGTAAGCTTTTTTTTTTTTTTTTTTTCCTTTTCCTGGCATGAAAAGTGCAAAAAAATCTATTTGACAGCATACTTTTCTTGAAACTTAGGTTAGAGGTGTGTCTACTGTAATTCATATGTTATCTAGTGAAAACTTCGTACCTACCTAGTCAGAAGGTCAGGTCTCCTTCCTATAGCTATCTAATAGAGGTAATCATCAGTTAAGACTGATACAGTTATTTTTGAAGTTATCAGTTTCTTCTCTACAAAGGGATCATCCAGAAGTCCTAATTTAAGTATAAATTAAAAATTCTGAATAAGAAGTAGGTATGTGTTGCTATTGGACCATTTGCAAGGGTAAATAGAGAGATATGTGTCTTACTCTTAAAGAGATGTAAAATTTTTTCTTTCTGGCCAAACTTGTCCTGTCTATTTGTTCCTGTCCCATCCAGCACAGCAGCCTTCTGATTGCTATTTTCTTTATGGTATCAGGTATTAAGCCTCTCATGGTCACCCTGTAACACACACATTTCACCACCAAAGAAAGAGGGGAAATTTGATGAAGAAGGACAAATCTGGAGATTTGTCCAAGATTTACAAAAAGTCACTGCTTTTGTTATCGTGAGTCACCCTATTGTTTCTACCGCTAGGACTGTTCCGAGTTCCATCCCTACATCCCTCATTTTGATGTTATTGACAGTTCTTCTTTCTCCATCCACATATACCTCAATTTACATTTTTTTTTGCCTTTATTTACCAAGACAAAAGTACACCTGGACCAGACTTCCCCAAAGACACTGTGAATCCCATACTTTTTTCTTTCAGTGCTTAAAATGAGATGTAGATTGTGTTACACTCCTCAGTCTTGGTTCAGTATGTGGACAATCTTCTGGTAGTTTTTTCCTCTTTGGAGGCTTTCTAGGAGTACATACTCCATCTTCTGTGTTCTTTGGCCAATAAAGGACACAAAGCATCCCAAAAGAAGCTGCAATTCTGCAAGCAAAAGATCAAGTATCTGTGTCATATAACTTCCTAATGAAAATGACAACAGACTCCAGAATCTCTTCTGTCTTCCTAATTCAACCCAGATTCTTCCCTCCTTACAGATACCTGAGGCAAACTAGTCACAGGCTGTGTTGTTTTCTCCCAGTTTCTCAAAATTCTCAAAATATCTTCCTTCCTTAAATTTCAAGTGCACAACTTACTGAGTTTGTTGCACTCACTTAAGCATGAACCTGCACATCAGGACAAGGTGTCAATGTCTATGCTGATTCATGGTATGCATTTAAGGTTTGTCATTCTACAGGTCAGATCTGGAAACACTTGTAAGGAATTATAGAACTAAGTTACCTGTCTCAAAACACTGTCCCCATAGGATAAGCCATAACAATGGAACTTGAGATAGGTTCAGATGGCACAGCAGGAAAAGCTAATTCCAGGCCTAACAGAGCTAAAAGTTTGGTTAACAGCGAGACAAAAATTGCCACCATGGAAAATTGTGTGAAAGGAGGTAAGTACTTAGGCACATGCCATTTCAAGTCATGGGAATGGCATCTAACCACTGTGAATACCTGGGATTGGACTGCATAAATGTGGCACCTCCAGAAGAGGGACCCCCACCACCAAAAGCCAGGGTGAAGAAGGAACAGTGGGATACCACAGGAATCCACCTTGTGGTGATATCTTTTGCTTATTCTCTCTCTCTCTCTCTCTCTCTCTCTCTCTTTTTCTCTCCCCTTACTCCCCCTATTCTCTCTTCCTATTTCTTTCTATCTCTTTACCTCACATTTACTGTCAAATAAAATCCATACTACTGACTTTGGCACATGATCTATTTTGCATCTTAATTTGGGTAGAGGCATCACTTATAATTGGATCATAACAACACTGAGGATTTATTACCTCCTCTGGACCTTGCTTTTCTCCTGGAACCCTCATCTTGGAGTTACTATATGCAATTAGGCTTGCTGTTACTATCTCTGTAATGCATTGTTCTTCTCACATTGGTGCATTAGATGAAGTAAGTCTTGGCAGTGCATATGGTGATGCTGCTGCCAAGTGAGTTGCTTTAGAGGGTTCTCCAATAATATTTTTGGATATTGCAGCTCTTTACCTGACCTGTACATTTCTGTTGTATATCTGACCAAATTACAAGAGCTACCTTCAGAAGGAAAGAGCTCAAGGTTTCACTCTGTGTGTTACACTTAAATCATACATGGAGATCTCCTGATGGGAGGCTCATAGCTCCCCTCCCTTTGACTCCTGCTCCTGCATGTGCAGTCCACTCAGCTGGCCACTCATGCAAAAAAAAAGGTTACATTCTGCAGTGTCTTTACAGGATCAAGAGCTGCATAATCTGTCAAATGATGTTTTGTGCCATCACCTGAAACCTGGAGACCGGGCCCTGTTAGACAATTCCAGATGAAACCCTCTCTGTCAGCACAGTGGGCTGGTCCACTGCAAAGGCTTTTCATGACCCACACAGAGGTGAAGTTTGCCAAAAAGAGTGCCTGCATCCCATTGTTGTAGGATGGTGTCACCTAGGAAACTCAGGGAATCTCTGGAAAAACCAAGGTGGGTAGGTGGAAAAACCAAGATCAGGAGTTACTCCATTTCTGAAGGGCTGTCTCATCCTGCCAAAGGACAGGACCCCTTCATCAAAGAGGAGCAGCACAGATGGAAAATTCTATGACAAGAAACAAGATTACAGGAGAAAGCTCTGTGTGATAGTGCTGATTAACTCTCCCCAGAATTACAGCAAACACTAGCACCAAGGCACAATCTGAGACAGAAAACTCAGACAATGTAGCTTGGAATTGTTGTTTGCAAGCCAAACAAGACTTGTGTGAGATAAATATCTATATGCATATATATAGTTGCTTTCATGAAAATCTGCATCTGTTATGCTACTGTATTGCTACAGTTTTACTTGGATTACACAGAAAGACAAAGCAAAACAATATATTTGCATGTCCTATGAGGAGTGGCTAGGGAAAAGAGGAGAAGAGGAGGCTCAGGGAAGACCATATCACTCTCTACAACTCCCTGAAAAGAAGTTGTAGCCAGTTGTAGCCTGCTCTCCCAGGAAATCAACAACAGGACAAGAGGACAGTCTTAAGCTGCACCAGCAGAGCTTTAGGCTGGACATTAGGAAGAATTTTTCACAGAAGGGGTGATTGGGCATTTGAATGGGCTGCCCAGGGAGATGTGGAGTCACCATCCCTGGAGGTGTCTAAGGCAAGACTGGACATGGCATTTAGTGCAATGTACTTAGGTCATAGGTTGAAGTCAAGAGGTTTTTTCCAGTCTAATTTATTCTGTGATTGATATATATATATATATATATAGACTCACTTGATCAAGATGAGTTGTGTTGTGTTGTATTCCTTGTTACACTGCTACTAGGGAATATTTTGATTTAGGTTTTAGAATCTGTAACTCCTGTTTGATGAATTAGATGCCAGACTTAAAAGTTTTATGCATTTTCTTGTTGGTTACTATAGCAAAGACTGGGGAAAAATTTTTCTTTGTTAAATTATCCCAAGTCTGGGCAAATTCCACTAACTTATCTACCCTTCCAGGGAGCACTGGCATTTCCTCTGTTCCCTAACACACTTTGGAAGAATAACTCAAGAAAATAATGGTATGGTTTCCCATGAAGCCCTGAATCACTGATTGCCAGAGACTCTCTATATGTCCACATTCCTAGTGAATTAAATGCATCACTTTACATGAATATTGAAGGAAAAGATCTAGGAAAGGTTTACAGGTATGAGACAACATTCATTTAGATATGGAATCCTGCCTCTGTAGATGTTACCATCAAATGAAGAAGATTCAGCTGTTGTGGTTTAGGTATGGTATTCTTCAATTCAATTTTCCACTGAAAACACTCCGTGTACCACTCACTCACCCACACACTCTCTCCTGCCCCTTCCCCTGGTAGGGGGCTGAGCTGAGCGAATTGGAGGCACAAAAGGTAAAGGTGATGAGTTGAGATAAGAATAATTTACTGAAAACAGCAATGAAATAACACAACAAACTATAGCGGTAACAATACTAATGACAGAGTGTACAGGAAAAAGGTGGATGACTTACATGTGATTTCTAATCACAGAACCCCCCTGACAATACTCGAATGTTACACTGCATGACCTGGATGATACTCCTTTACCCTGTCTGAAAATAAACCTCCCTTCTCCCCACCCCCAGAATTGAGGTGAGGTGGTGTTGCCTAAAACTGAAATAAAACTTTCCAAACAATATTATAATTGATAACATAAAGAGCTGTTTTTCAATGCAAGCTTTTGGTTACATATATTATATCTATGCACATGCACAGCATCGAATTTTCACAATTTTAATAAGTTTAACTAATTAGTATATCTAGCAAGTACATCCAATGGAACAGTTGCCCTGGTAACCCACCCTTGCATCTGCCCCTTTGGAGACCCTCCAAGGGTTCTTAGCCTTATATTTTGCTATGTCTGTGAAGTATCTTATTATTTTGGCCCAGGTGCTGGTGCAAAACAGGATGTCCTTGCTAGAGGTTCTTGTCCTTGAAAATAAAACCAAACAATTTCAAGAATGTGACATAGTATGTTAGAAAGGGTAACTATTGTTCTAAAGAGTGAGAAAGTGCTAGAAACTATACAGGCATATATTAAAAATCTACAAAGCTACATATACATAAAAAAGCTAAAAATCTTTGGCATCAGTGGTATAGAATGGAACAGTAGTTTGGAAGTATACCATTATTCTATTACTAATCATTATAATAACTTACTTGCTGCTGCAATTGACTCCATGTTGCCTCAGAATGGGCTGTAAACAAATTAAGAAGAGAATAAATGAAACTACCCAAAGTGAGGCAAAACAAATGGTTTTTTAAATGGAAATGGGTAATAAGCATAAGGAAGAAATTGAAATACTTACAGTGATGTCTGCAAATAGTAAGTACCACAGAAGGGATGAAGGGGAAATTCAGACAATAACCCTCAAAGATAATAATTTGGGACTGAAGAATTACCCAGTTTAGCAGACAAGAAGGTCTGACTACAACACCTGGTTCAACTGGGTGGAGGTGGCAATGCAACAGGGTAAACAATTTCTTACAAGAGAGCATAAATTAATTTGCAGAAAGGATGAGCCGTACCACAGTAATGACTTGTAGCAGTGTGATTGGTACAGTATAAGCACACAAGGAATTGGCTTCTGTCACATCATTGCTGCCTGTCTGTTGAACCAGAAAGGATGGTGAGGCTCTTCTCAGTGCATTGCATAATAAATCTCTTTATACTCAAGCATGAACCTGTGTTTAATTTGCCTCAAAATGTGTGAAAAAAACCCTGCAACATTCACAATTAAAAAACCAAACAAACAAGCAAACAAACAAAACCAAACCACAAAAAAACCTCCAAAACAAACCCTCTCAATTATGTATGCATATTTACCATTAAATGATTATTTGGCTTTAAATAATCTTTGGACAACTCCTTCCTCTGAATGATGCTGAAGTACTACCCATATCCACCTCTCTAAGCCCATGTTGTTATATGGCTGAGTGCCAGCAAATAGTTTTGGGGCCAAATTTTGAGACAGTGTACTCCAAGTAATGAGCATGGAAAGGTGTAATGATAATGTTGTATTGAAAAGCTGAAAAAAAAAGTCCATTCCCAGGCTTTGTAGGGCCACTGTCCCATACACATCCTCATCCTCAAACTTCTTGATAATTCTTTGTCTGGTGTCATTGTTCTAGATTTATCTTATTCCATATAGCAGCAAAGAAAGTCTGCTCCTTACCACCATGTAGTCTCACAGCTTTGGCACATGTAACATGCTATGTTCTGCCAGTCTTCTGGGATACTACCCCAAAGAAGTGATTGCTGAGGGGAATTCTTCCTGTACCACAGAAAGACAACAGGCTAGGCTCTCAT
>VZTR01021676.1:12903-23439 GCA_013400775.1 Chaetops frenatus | reverse complement strand
TTTGAAGTTTAGGCCTGCTTTGCATTTCTCTTAATCCTTATTCTCATGAAACCGCTACACTGCACTCTCGCCTGGTGTGAGCAGGCGAGCAGGTGAATGTGAAACCGCTACAAACATCTTACATTCTTTGAGTCCCCAGCTACATGAAAACTTGAACCTCAAAAAAAGAAAACATACAATATTTCTGGGAAGGCATTCAGCAGAGAGGATCTTCTGATTGCTACTTAAATAAAACGAAGAAATACTGTTTGTGGTAAGTTGACCTTGGCTAGCTGCAAGCTGCCTACCAACCTTCTCTATAAATTCACCCCCTCAACAGGATGAGTGAGAAAAAAGCAATAAAAAGATTGTGGGTCAGGATAAGGACAGGGTGATCATTTGGCAGCTACCATCACAGGCAAAAAGCTTAGGGAAATTATTTTATTAGCAAATGGACAGAGCAGGTGAATGAGAAATATGAAAGAAATCTAAAAATCAGCTTCCCCTCATTCTTCCCTTCTTTCTAGGCTCAACTTCACCCTCAATTTCTCTACCTCCTGCACCCAAGTGGTATCAGGAAGATGAGGAATTGGGATTGCTGTCAGTTCATCACATGTCTTTTCAGCCAGTACTTCTTCCTCACATTCTTCCTCTGATCCAGCATGGTTCCCTTCCATGGGGTACAGTCTTTTAGGAACAGACTGCTCCAGCATGGAGTCACAAGTCCTGCCACCAAAGCTTCTCCAGCATGGGTTTCTCTCCCCATGGAGCCACATGTCCTGCCAGAAGCCTGCTCCAGTAGGGGCTTCCCATGGGGTCACAGCCTCCTTCAGGCATCTACCTGCTCTAGCATGGGGTCCTCCATGAGCTGGGGATGGATATCTGATCCACTATGGACCTCCATGGGCTGCAGGAGGACAGCTGCCTCCCTGTGGTCTTCACCATGGGCTGCAGGGGAAACTGCTCTGGTGCCTGGAGCACCTCCTCTCTTTCCTTCTTCAGTGACCTTGATGTCAGTTGTTTCTGTCACCTATTCTCACTCCTCTTTCCCAGCTGCTGTTGCACCTTTTTTTTTTTTTCTCCTTCTTAAATATATTATCACAAAGATGCTCCTATTGTCACTGATTACTTGGGTTTGACCACCAGCAGATCCATCCTAGAGCCACCTGGAACAACCTTTCTCAGACATGGCGGCATCTTCTCACAGAAACAGGTGTGACAGCCCCTCTATTGTCTAAAACTTACCTTATAAACCCAATACAACATTGAAAATTGAATTCAATTAACAAGTCACGAAAACTATGCCAAAACAAATTGTCCTTCAAAGTATAAAGCCAGCCAAGCACCTGCCCATAAGGACAGGAAAATTAGGCATGAAAGATGAAGTGAAATCAACAGACAAAGGTGTCCCATAAGCTGAGATCATATGAAGTAAGTCATATGAATATAAAAATGAAGGGACAAAAGAATACTGGGCTTACTAACATGATACATAGAAAGACATATGCAGACACCATAAGTAAAATGATCCAGGAAGTCAAAACTTTGTAGAATACAGAATACATATAAATTTACTAATATTTTTGAAATTGGCCTGCAGATGATTGACAGCCATCATGTACACTTAAAAGGCAGTATATAGAGACATGTGTTGTAAACAGAGGAGCAGTGAAAAAATACTTGTATTAATAACGATTTCATTTGAACCACACACTAAGGTCATGTGGAATAATCTGTAAGATATTTATAATGCAATTTCTTCCAACATTCACCTGGGAGAAACATAGAGTATGAATTTTTACAGTTTGAAAAACGTCCAGAATAGAAATAAATTTTTCTGGCTAAGTTGTTTCTCTTTCTNTTTTTCTTTTTTTTTCTTTTTAGAAAGCAAACTTCAAAGTGAAAAGGTTCCCATTTACTGTGTAGCCACTGTAGCAGATTTTCATGCCCTGTTTCTATTCCTCATTTGCAGTGCTACTGTTATAAAGAAGTGAGATGGAAACACAGCTCTCAAAACTACCTTTTTCTGCTCTTAAGTCTTCATATTGCTTGAAATGCAAATCCCTGTCCAAGCCAAGTTCTGCAAACTAATGTTAAGTAAGATAGACATTCAAGATAGTGAGTATAGGAAATTCAAAATAGATTTTGCATTCCAGGAACGAGTCCATCTCTTTTACACTGTAATATATTTCAGGATACTTTCTGTTTTGCAGTCTTTCTATAACAGCAAAATCCATTCTATTTCACTCTGCAGGTCTAAAGTAGCTGGAGTTTTTCCCATATACTACCTTCTATAAATCTCAGCAGGAAAGAGCAGGTGGATTAATTCAACTTAATGGAAATAAAATGACATCTTTCATGATACAGATACTTTTTGAGTCTTGTCACAGTTGGTCCTGGAAGGTAATGTAAAGATTAATACAATGGGGTGCCATATGAGGTGCATTCTGAAAAGAAAATTCGCCTTCTGCTCAATGCATCTTTAAAGTATGCGTTCAAGGAACTTTTTTAAACCTCTGCTTTATGACTGCAGAGTTTCTTTTAGCTGTACCAAAGGCTTGGGACTTTTCTCTGTGCTGTGTACTGAGCTGCATGGTGTAACCTGCATGACATGTTGTCTGGGGGATAATTGTGTAACTTGTACTGCCATAATGGATCATAGTATCCAGTTGGATTGTTGAGCCTACTTAAAGTATAAGGGTGGAGTGTTCTCTGAAGTGTCTTATCTGGGTTTATCCCAGTTAACATCATATACTAGATAAAATTTTAGAGTAATGCAAGTAAACTGAAACCTAAAGTCCCTTTAGAAACTGTATTTTAGTGCTTGTGGGGCATGTGTTGAAAGCCTGGGGTAGTCCCTGGGCAATATCACTTTCCCTAAGCTTTGCTTTCAGCCTGTCTGTTTTCTGAAGTCATTTCCATCAGGATATTCAGATTACACAGCATTAATCCATAAATGTCATTTAGCATTAAACCCTACCCTAGTAAACCAGTAATTAAGAAAGATGACACTATTTTGTCTTTCTTGGGTTTGTCTGCAAGAAAAATGAGTGTTGACTATTAGTTACCACTACCTACTCAATAAGAAAGGTTTCAATTATCTGAATAAAAGTCACATATTTAGAAGATTATCGTACTTTTAAAATGTAGGGGGAGAAAAGAGACTCTACTGTGAAAGTACAAACCCACAATTATTAAAAACTTCTTTTACTGATGATGAGGTATATGGTGCAGTAGTTGTCTGTGAAATTTACTTAGTGACTTTATAATTATCATGGTTTGCAACTTTCTATTAAACTGCGAAACTCTGTGGGTACACTTTATGTCCCTGTTTGAATTTCATGGACAAATGAAGAAACTTCACAAAAACAACACCTATTTGCAACTACTTTTGGTCTTTTGAACCCTCTCTGAGTGAACATTTACAGTGTTATTGTTCTCAGCTAGGCTCCAGTTGCAGTGCAGCAGCCANAGAAAAAAAGAAAAAAGAAACCATAAATAAAGTTCAGAAGTCTGTGACTAGCTGTTGGTCAAAACTCTCAAACAAAGTGCTCTCAAACAGTTATGTACATGGAGGTACACCAGCAACTGGGAAATATTTGGGCCCTTCTGGGTTTGTTCCCATTAGCAGGCAAAAAAGATGAGAAGAGCCACGTATTTTGTGGGGGTCATTTCCATCCTGGAATGCACATTGTTGCTCCCTCTCTCCAAACTTCGGGGGCAAAGTACAATGTGTTTCTTTGCCCACTGAACAGTCACCTCCTCCTTCCATCTTAGCCCATGCTCCCAAGAGTTCACTGTCCCTGAATATCACAAGGTTGCATTTTCCCCCCTCTAATTGTCTCTTGGTCCTCTGATTGCTTTTCTGTCTCTGACAGATCTAACACCCACCCATGTACCAAGTCTCATGTACCAAGAATGAAGAATGGCCTGTGTTGGCCAACTACAAACCAAGTGGAGCTATGCAGAGAAGAGTAACTGGTTTCCATGCTGCAATTTGTGGGGATGACAAGCCAGGAGAGATGTGATCAAGACGCACAGTGAACATAAATAGGGTACTCAACAGAAGATATTCCTACTGGAAGGTACATGATTCCTAAGCTTGTGTTAGCAAATGAGTTGCTAAGTTTGTGGTATTCTGAGGGCTCAGGGTATGGGTGTGAGTTGTATCTAATGTTGCAGTGTTAGCAGAATCTCTGGCATAAATCTGGCTCAGGCCAAGTTGCGTTTTAGGTAGATTACACCTTGTGCCTAGCCATGGAATGGTAGGGAGAAAGCACCATTCTTAGCTGGCAGTTTGGATACTGATCAGAGAGCTTACTGAATGGGTATCACCAGTATCAAAAAGCAGTGACCAATTTTATTTACAGGTACAGATGTAGCTTTGAGTCCCAGTGGAGACCAGGTCCAATGCAACAAGCTGACAGCTGTCCTGCCCTCCAAGCAGAAGATACACAAGCAGATTTGTGTTTACCACCGTCCTTGCCTGTACAACCCAGCACAGGTTAAGGGTCTAAGGAGGTATTAGGCTGCACTGCCTCAGCTGCTGCTGAACAAAACATTTTTAATTTCTTCACCTTGCTTAAATGAATTTTGAATTCCATGTTTGTCATTTTTATTGAGCTCTGTGATTGACCTTATGATTGATAGGAGTGATTAGCATTTTCTGACATAACAATACATTAAATCCTGGGAAAATTATGCAAGCCATGTAACCTCAATCCTATTTAGTCTGAAATTTAACTATTTTTTTCTGTTTTAGAGACTGTTTTCTCATTTGTTATAAAACATATTAGTCTTTCTTTTCTGATGCATTCTCGATCCTTATGTATAAAATTTAGCTAAATTTTTATGTTCTTCAGTATATAATTTGCACAATAAGCTAAAATACTAAAATACACCATGCCTTTGGGAGAAACATTTTAAACTCATTTTTTTTCCAAATCAGTTCCAAATAAATCAGTATCACACCAATTAAAAAAAAAAAAAAACTCATCTCAGTCTAAGCATTCACTTCTGCAAATATTGGTAACAAACAGTAAATAAGACATTCATAAGTCTTTTGGGGTTTTTAAATTCACTGTTTAAATATCCCCTGCTGGCCATTTTGATGGCTACCATGGATAGGATATGCTCACTCTAGTTATCAAAAAGTAACAAGTCTAAATCAGGTTTTGACCATCCATAATCAGTGGAGAAAGACAGGCAGCTCCAGAGGGTGATTCATTTTCTCCTAAAATAAAGGGGGTGAATCACCCTCTGGAACTGCCTTCTATTTACCCTTGATTGCAGAGGGAATCTTGATGACTGCTTTATAAAAAGACATGATTATGCAGTCATTTTAACTGAACATAAATTTAGGTTGTTGTCAAAAGTGTGGACCCACCTTGCTCCACTGTGTCTTCCTATTTCCATTTTTTTTTTGAATGCAGTGGGAGTGACTGCTGGTAAATGATTGGTTATAAAACTGGATATGGATTTTTGGGGGGGAAAAATTTGATTTTCATGCAGTTGTATTCCCTGATTTAGCTTCCACTGTGATTGCAAAAGCTTAGCACCAGTACAAGCATTTCTGGGAGCCATAACTGCTCATTTTAAAGTTGCAGAAAAGCAATGTCTTAAATTAAAGTGACTGTGTAACCACAATTTATAAGCAAGGTGAAATGAATCTTTTAATTGAAACTCTGTTCTGTTGCCTAAGCATGATGCCTTACTGCCATTTGAGACCACTTTTGGTAACTTTAAAAGTGTTATTTTATTTAGGATTTAGACATTAATTTACTCTTAAAGGTGTAATTGCAGCTATATATTTCACCAAGGAATCTATGAGGAAAATGTGTCTTGAAACTGGTAGACTTTAGAGATACAGAAAAAGAGCTGATGTTATTTTCTTTAACATATTACCCCCAGCAGTATGCAAATAAAGGCTCCAAAGAACCCCTTCCATAATAAATACTGTAGCCCTGGATCAGCAATCAATCTCTTTACTCTTCTTTTATTGGTCAGAATTGCATATGGTATATTTTCTTTCCTGTCCAGTAATGTGTTGGCATTTGTCTTCTTTCTCTTTCAATGTTTAATGATAGCACCTTTTTGGTGTTTGACATAAAATAATTTCTCAAGAGGAAAAAAGGAAGGAAGGAAGGAACTGCCAGAATGGACCCCTGGAATCTCAACCCCTACACACACTAACACAGCAGTTCCTAGCCAGGCCAAATAGGGTTTTCCAGCCTCTTCAATACTTTAAAACTCTCTCAGATTCTGAAAGTCATGGCTGCATGCAGAGCTGTCTTCTTGGGAGTGCTGCCTGTCTCTGACCAGCTCTGAGGAGTGGTTTGTAAGTACTGCTGTGGGGAAAAGCAAGTGGTCCAGGCACAAGACATCTTTCTAGTAATTAGTTATCATACAGAATCAAGCCCTGGTGCCTGAACAGGGCAATATTTCACTTAGCTATATAGCCATAGCCTCAGAAATGTAGGTAAAAATCCTGGTCCGTCATGGACAAGCATAAGAATGACCGTTCAGGTAGCAAGTTGAATTTGGAGCTTAATTTTTTTCAAAGATGGAAATGATAAAACTTCATGAGCATTTAAGAACTTTTTTTCCACTGAATCTGTTTTTCCAGTATTACCTGCAATACATGGTGTAAAGACACTTTCTTTTTCTTCTCAAATGAGTGCATTAAAAATGAAATTCCAAGTTAACATTATTTGGGCTCTTATTCAATATCACTCACACACACATGGGCACACAATGAATTAGATGGATTCAATTTAGACTTTTTTGAGAGCTAAAAGCCTTATATTAAATGGAGAGATAAATATTTTATACTACTAAAATAGTATGAAACTTCAAACATGGGTATTCTTTGACTGAGTAGATCTGAGTTACAGAAAGTTAAAAAAACATTTGAATGATCCTCTCAGTATGCGACCAGCTATGCTTTCCTGACATGGAGGAGCTCACCCCAGTGCCATTGTGAGGGTTCATTAATTAACTGCTGTCTCCTTTAAAAGCACAAGCTGAAGAAAGGTGAGGGCTCCTAATGCAACAATAGATGATCCACTAGTTATTCCCAGAAAAACCACTCCTGAAAAAAAGCATAGTTTCTCTTAGCATCACTCTCCTTTTCTAGAATGGGCAAACACAGATGATTTAGTACTAAAGCAGAACTGAAAAGATTTACTCCTTCATGTAATTAGCAGCAGACAGGCCAGTCATGACACATGGGTCTAGAAGGAACCCTTCCTTCCATCCTCTCCCTGACACTTCCATGCTGTAAGGTCTGTCAGCAGTTGGTTTTGGCTTTTTCAGATCTGAAAGGAAGAGGACCCAATAATGGAAACTTTTACCAAGAAACTCAAAACCTGTAATCCAACAGCAAGCAAAGACTTCATCCTAGGTTACAGTGGGACTCAGGAACTTCTTTAGGTGCCTTATTCTGACACCCAGTCACACACAAAATCCTGTTCAGCTGCTGTCAAATCTAACAGAGCATAAAGTCCTTTGGCAACTAACTTTGTGCTAGCAAAGTTCCTGTGGCATTTACCTTATGCTGCATAATCCCTTAATTGCTAACTGTGCAGTTTACACATTTTTTTTTTGCTGGATTAGTTAGACTAGCATTTTTCTTTTGATAAAACTGATGTAGCCATTATGTTGTCAGCTGAGCTGAACACATACCCTGATTATTCCTCGAGCAGAGCTGTTTTGTGCAAACTCACAGGAATAAAAAAACTATAATGCCTATCTTTCCTCTAGAGGGAAAGTTGGGAAACTCTTAAATCTGAAAACTTTAAAAGCAAACAAGCAAAAAAGGAACTTTGCAAACAAATTAAACCCCAAAATACATAAAGAATAACAGAAAAAAAATTGTTTGCTTGTTGGAAAAATTAATTAGCTTTAGGGGAATCTTTTCTATCCTTTCAAATACACCAACAAAATTCCTGGGTCAGACAAGAAGAATAATAGAAGAGCAAGCTCCCTCTCATCTGTTCTTATCTGCAAAACAGTGACTGTGATAGCTTCTCCATGGCATTTTAAAATATTACTGGCAGCAAGAAGACAGACAGTAGTTCACAGCCTAGCATCAGAAGTATGGTTTTGCCTGATGGACCTGCAGAGGCGTGTCTTATTTGATGTGACTTCATTTTTCAAAAAGGGTTGTCTGAAAAACAGGTCCCATCAGCACATATTCAGCTGCAGGATCCCTTACAGATTTCTTGTTATAAAGGCTTCCTCTTGGGAGATGACAGGCAGAATTTCCCATGGCCCATGGGAATGAGCACAGGAGGAGAGCAACCTGCCACATGTAAGACCTTTCTCCAGTGGTCTAGGTGTGGTTAAAGCTTAGCAGATCATGAAGTTTATAGATTTGTAACCTGCTCTTTGTCATTTCTTTTTCTGTTGACTTTATCCAGATTTAAGCAAGTAGGGCTCAGGAAAGAAGCTGACTTGCCACAAACACAAGAGGCAGTAAGAAAGGGTGTAAACAAATTAATTTCTTGCAGATTAAGTGGCAGTACTGATGAGGTATTCTTATTCTGTAAAGATTTTAGGAACATGATGAACCAGGAGCCTAAAAGTAGGTTTTAGGAGAATTATCCCTGAAAATGGTGGGTAGAGTTGGGGTTCTAACATTTGTGAGTGAGCCCTCAGAAACAGACTCCAACCAACACTGAAGAAGCAAGACATTTTACAAGATCCTCCTGCACTTTATGGTAGGCAATATTGCTAATAGCTTTGAGGAAAGGCATTTTTATAAAATAAATTTTGATCAGAAGTTGCTTATGACTTGCACATTAGGAATCAGTATCATAAGTAAAACTATTAGCCAGTGTCATTGGTTTCTCTACCAACCTAGTACTGTGGTGACAAATTAGGGTCATATTGATCAGCCTGAGTTTTTTTTTAATTAGCTCTGTGTATGTAATAACCTCTGTAACAGTGGCTTTTATTTACACACATTTTGAGTTATCAATTGTACATATGGATATTGAGTTGATTTTTTTTTTTTTTTTTTTTTTTTTTTTTTTTTTTTTTTTTTTAATTTTGATGATATCAGACACTATTTCTAGGAGGATTTTATCTGAACAGGAAAAGAAAGGATAGTGTTACAAAAATATCTCTCATCTCCCAGATGAATGAATGATATCAAGAACAAGACTTAGACTTACATAACTGAAATATTTGAGCACCAAAAGGATTCTGGCAGGGATAATCAGTTGCCGAGGAGAGCGGCCCTTGTGCCAGGATGACCAACAGCAGAGTGCTCTAGCAGGGTGCACTGATGGGGTTCCCACACTGGGAGAACCTCAGGAGAGCTGAGGGAGTTGCCAGTAGCCTGCAGCTCACACTACAGCAGCTGACAGGACCTGGGAAGGGCCAGGGACAACAGTGGCCAAGCCCTCCACACACATAAAAGTAGTCCTTAGGCTCTGGGAGGTTGAAGTGTGTCGTGGAAAGTGGGGGAGAGAGAGACAAACTACTGGAATTGCACCCTGCCTTCCCTGGGACAGGGCTATTTAGCGGACTGGTTGGCAGAGTCCCTTTGGGGGCAGTCCTGAAGAGCAAAGGAGTCCAGAAAGAAGAGATATTGTTCAAGAAGAAAGTCTGAAAGGCGCAGGAGCAGGTTGTCCCCTTGTATGAAAAGATGAACCATCAGGGAGGAAGATCAGCCTGGCTAAAAAAGCATGCTTTGGCTGGACCTCAGGAAAAACAGAAGGGGCAGGAAACTCAGGAGGAATACTAGGAGGTAATGAAATTATGTAGGGAGAGAATTAGAAAGACCAAAGCCCAGGCGGAATTTCACCTGATTACTGCTGTGAAAGACAATAAAATGTTCCTGTATATACATGAGCAAAAAAATGTGTGCTGAGGAGAATCTCCATCATTGACTGGATGTGAGGGGAAATAAAGTGACAAAGGATGAGGAAAAGGCTGAGGTGTGTAATGCCTTCCTTACCTCAGTCTTTAAAAGTAAGACCAGTCGTTCTTTAGGTACCACCTCCCTGAGCTGTAACACAGGGATAGTGAATAAAGTCCTCATAATCCAGGAGGGAATGGTCAGTGATCTGCTACACCATTTAGACCCATAATAGTCCATGGGTCTGGATCAGATCCACCCAAGAATGCTGAGAGAGAGAAATAGTGGAAGTGCTCATCAAGCCTCTTGCCATAATTTTTTTGCAGTCTTGTCTAAATAGGTGTGTTCAAGCTGACTAAAAGTTGGCAAATGGGACTCTTATCTCCAGGAAGGGTTGAAAGGAGGATCTAGGGAGCAACATGTGTATCAGTCCAATTGTGGTGTTGAGGATGGGTACAGAGCATCTTGAGTGCCATCACACGGCACATACAGCACAACCAGGGTATCAGGCTCAGCCAGCATGGGTTTGTGAAAGACAAGTCCTGCCTGACCTCCCTAGCCTGCTCCTATGGCCAGGTGACCCACTTAGTGGATGAGGGAAACAAGGATATGTTACAGTTCCCCTCTTTTATAATGGTTTATCCCTTACCCCTTCATTGCTCCCTGGTTGGTATTCCCCAGGTTCCCCCCTC
>VZTR01021676.1:1921-12342 GCA_013400775.1 Chaetops frenatus | reverse complement strand
TACAAAAATATCTCTCATCTCCCAGATGAATGAATGATATCAAGAACAAGACTTAGACTTACATAACTGAAATATTTGAGCACCAAAAGGATTCTGGCAGGGATAATCAGTTGCCGAGGAGAGCGGCCCTTGTGCCAGGATGACCAACAGCAGAGTGCTCTAGCAGGGTGCACTGATGGGGTTCCCACACTGGGAGAACCTCAGGAGAGCTGAGGGAGTTGCCAGTAGCCTGCAGCTCACACTACAGCAGCTGACAGGACCTGGGAAGGGCCAGGGACAACAGTGGCCAAGCCCTCCACACACATAAAAGTAGTCCTTAGGCTCTGGGAGGTTGAAGTGTGTCGTGGAAAGTGGGGGAGAGAGAGACAAACTACTGGAATTGCACCCTGCCTTCCCTGGGACAGGGCTATTTAGCGGACTGGTTGGCAGAGTCCCTTTGGGGGCAGTCCTGAAGAGCAAAGGAGTCCAGAAAGAAGAGATATTGTTCAAGAAGAAAGTCTGAAAGGCGCAGGAGCAGGTTGTCCCCTTGTATGAAAAGATGAACCATCAGGGAGGAAGATCAGCCTGGCTAAAAAAGCATGCTTTGGCTGGACCTCAGGAAAAACAGAAGGGGCAGGAAACTCAGGAGGAATACTAGGAGGTAATGAAATTATGTAGGGAGAGAATTAGAAAGACCAAAGCCCAGGCGGAATTTCACCTGATTACTGCTGTGAAAGACAATAAAATGTTCCTGTATATACATGAGCAAAAAAATGTGTGCTGAGGAGAATCTCCATCATTGACTGGATGTGAGGGGAAATAAAGTGACAAAGGATGAGGAAAAGGCTGAGGTGTGTAATGCCTTCCTTACCTCAGTCTTTAAAAGTAAGACCAGTCGTTCTTTAGGTACCACCTCCCTGAGCTGTAACACAGGGATAGTGAATAAAGTCCTCATAATCCAGGAGGGAATGGTCAGTGATCTGCTACACCATTTAGACCCATAATAGTCCATGGGTCTGGATCAGATCCACCCAAGAATGCTGAGAGAGAGAAATAGTGGAAGTGCTCATCAAGCCTCTTGCCATAATTTTTTTGCAGTCTTGTCTAAATAGGTGTGTTCAAGCTGACTAAAAGTTGGCAAATGGGACTCTTATCTCCAGGAAGGGTTGAAAGGAGGATCTAGGGAGCAACATGTGTATCAGTCCAATTGTGGTGTTGAGGATGGGTACAGAGCATCTTGAGTGCCATCACACGGCACATACAGCACAACCAGGGTATCAGGCTCAGCCAGCATGGGTTTGTGAAAGACAAGTCCTGCCTGACCTCCCTAGCCTGCTCCTATGGNCCTCGCCTCCTTTGCCTCTTCCTCACCTCCTGGATTTACCATCACAGCTGAGCTGGCTTTTGCAGCACCCACGCCCTTGGATAAGCTGTGCCCCTCACCCGGTGAGGAGCAAGGCCCCTCATGCATCAAGCTGGGGCTTCAGGCAGCCTCTGGCAAGCTCAGCCGCAAGGATGCTTTGGTAAATCCTTTGACACCATTTCCCACAGCATTCTTCTGGAGAAACTGTCTGCTTATGGCTTGGACAGGTGCACTGTCCAGAGGTCCAGGCCCAGAGAGTCGTGGTGACTGGAGTTACACCCGGCTGGCAGCCAAGAACTCATGAGCTTCCCCAGGACTCAGTACTGAGGCCTGTTTGATATCTTTATGGACAATCTGGACAAGGGCATCAAGTGCTGCCTCTGTCAGCTTGCAGATGAGGCCAGTTTGAGTGGGAGTGTTGATCTCCTGGAGGGCAGGAAGGGATATGGACATGCTGGATCAATGGATCCAGGCCAGCTGCAGGATGTTCAACAAGACCAAATACCAGGTCCTGTACTTTGGTCACAACAGCCCCATGTGGCACTACAAGCTGGATGTAGAGTGGTAGAAAGTTTCCAATTGGAAAAGAACCTAGGGATTCTGGTTGACAGTTGTGAAAAGTGAACCAGCGTGTGCCCAGGTGTCCAAGAAGGCCAACGGCATCCTTGGCATCTATCAGAAAATAGTGTGGCCAGCAGGTCTAGAAAAGTGATTGTCTCCCTGTAGTCAGCACCACAAGGCCATAACTAAAATCCCACGTTCATTTTTGGGCCTCTCATGACAAGAAAGACACTGAGGTACTGGAGCAGATCCAGCAAAGGGCAATGGAGGTGGTAAAGGTCCTGGAGCACAAGTCTGATGAGAAGAGGCTGAGGGAGCTGGGCCTTTCAGGTAAGGAGGCTGTAGCCTCCTTAGGTGGGGTCAGCCTCTTCTCCCAAAAAACAAGGAAACAAGGAACAGGAAATAGCCTCCAGAGTCCCCAGGAGAGTTTTTAATTGTATGTTAGGAAAAATTCCTTCACCATAAGAGTTGTCAAGCCTTGAAACAGGCTGCCCAGGGAAGTGGTTGAGTCACCAGTCCCGGAGGTATTTATAAGATATGTAGATGTGGCACTTAGGGACACCTAGGTTTAGTGGTGGACTTGGAAGTGTGGGGTTAACGGTTGGACTCAATGGTCTTCAAGGTCTTTTCCAATATAAACCATTCTATGAGTCTATGAATTAGTTTTTACTAAAGGCCTTACATGGATTTTTGAAGGCCAAGTTTAGCAGCTCTATGCATACATCTTACAGCAGGATCAAAACCTTTTGTACCAAAATCCTAAATGCTTCAGCAAAAAGGAAATGTTAATGGCATAATTTTTTTATAAAACCTGTAACACAGGTACAGCTTATGAGTGCTGTAATACTCTAGGTTCACTAATTTTGCACTTTTAAAATTCTTGCTTATAGAAAAAAGAAGGCTGGAACTCACTTAAAACATATATCAATAGTTTTGTTTTTAATAGTGATCTGAAAGTTAGGTTCATACGTAAAAATCGCAGGTCAGTTTCATTAATTTCACATTTGCTTTTTGAATCTGTCCTGCACTGCTACACTTCTGTTCAGCAGAGCCTTCCTGCCTTTTTCAGGGATGACACCGGTCTTTCTACCTAACAGCTACATAAAAAGATTATATCACTTTAATTTTTTTTTCCATAAAGTAATTATTTGATAACTGCAAGGCAGAAAAAAATAATTCCTTATCTTTGATTATTTTGAATCTCCAGGTATTGCAAAAATAACCTTTGACTATTGTTCGCTACTATTTCCAGCCACAATTATTACTAGAATTTCAACTTTTAGCCATCGCTACTGGGAGATACAAAGGAAATAAAACGATACAGTTAGAGGAAAGCAAACCTCTCCCAGAGAAGAATACATGCTGCCACAAACGTATCAGAGCTGTCTGCTAATCTCATAGCACCTGCAGCATGGGAAATAGAGCTTCCCTAAATACACTAGTCCCTACTGCTCTGGAGAAAGAGGACTTTCCATTAGCTGTCAGTAGATTAGATTTTCTGGTGGAAATGAACAAAAGTCCGTTGATGTTGGCAGAACTAAATAGAGCCCTTTAATACCAATACAGACTTTAGATTACATTGTCTTCCTAGTTTCCTGCCTCATACATAATTCACACTGTGGTCTGTAAACTGACCAACATGTTTTTTTCATCCATACTAATAAGTATATATTTGTTTTTCTGTTCAGCTTATTTTTATGAGGAAAAGAGACTTGTGTACTGATGTAAGTAATAATGCAAGTACTGATGTCTGATCACTAATTGTCAGCTAACCTTTAGGTGTTAGTACCTTTAGAATAAGTTTTTAATTATTTGGATAATTTTGACAAAATTCAAATAGGAGAAGACTTTTCCAAGATAACTATTTCTTGCAAATGATGTGCAAAGCTAGGGAAGAGCAAAGAAGAGTCTGTCATAGTCCATTCCATTGGAGATATCCAGCTGTACCTAACATCAGCATGCACAGAAATCTAGACTACCTGTAGTTGGCATCATGTCTTTCCCAGGAGGGTATATTTGAACTTAGTGAAATACAGAAAAATTTTCCAAAATTTTCTGAAATAGGAAAGTCTGAGTGATTTTTTTTTTAATATACAGTGTGAGGCTTCACCTATATGATTTTTATCACAGCCCCTCAACCATTCATAAGTGTCAAAATTGTTCACATCTTTTTTGATTGAAGGAGAACATTGAAACACTTACAGAATCAGAAAGACAATATTTCTTCCACAACAGAAGTGATAAACTCATCTGGCAGTGTTAGTTAGTCCTACAGTTAGCTATATTTACTTAAATAATATTTTTTTATCTTTCCTTTTCATCCGGTAACATTCATTTTTCTTTTATCTATTTGGTTTCTAGCAAGTTCTGAAAAGTTGAGAGGAAAATGTTCTGAAAAAAGTGGGAGGGGAGGGCGGGGGTTAAATTAGTCTGAAAAAATGTCCTTTTGGCTTCATAGGTGCATAGAAGGAAACACAATCTGAATTTTTCCATACTGCATTACTTTCAAGGAGTAGTACCATAATGTCTTCTAGGTTAGAAAAGACCTTTAAGATCATCTATGTTCAATCATAATCCAGTGTTGTCAACACTACCATTAAACTGTGTCTCTTAGTATCACATCCTTATATTTTTAAATATCTCCAAGGATGATGACTCAATACCTCCTTGATTAGTCACCACACTTGCACTGTGTGCTTGGATTTTAGATGTCTGAATTAATAATTGTCCAGCTCACTAAATGTACACTTTCATTGGAAATTACGTTTTTAACTTACCCTATTGCTTAATAAAATTTTGGATCTTTTTGGACCCTTTCTTACCAGAACAACTTTGAAACTCTGGCATATATTTACATAATAGAGTTAATTTCCTTATATGAGATTTACGTGCATGTTGTGACAAAACAAAAAAAAAATTATATTAAAAAGTTTTAAGTCTGTTTTTTACATCCTCAGTAGATTGAGGCTAGGAAGACTAATTCACAGGAATGTTCTATCCAAAATGCAATAGACGATTCCTGGAACTTGGAAGTAGAAGTTGTTCACTCTTTTATTTACCACTCCTTGTATATGCTCATGCTTTTTGCTGTCAATGGGTTATTATAACTTTATTGACTTGTGAATATCTGATAGAAGAGGCCAACCTCATTCAGTACTAGAAGGAGCAATTTGAAACACAGTGTCCATTAAAATCAATCATTCATAAAATATTAATGGTATTAAAATCTAAATACAAATCCAGAAAGCTTTTAATCATTAAGCCAGAGAAAAAACATTTATTCATGTGCTATTGACAAAGTAAACATTTAAGTGATTTTGATGGCATTTTAAAATATTGATAGTATTATAGATTGAGATGGTATATTTGAGGAGCCTTACATAAATAGAACAGTTTAATAACCTCAGGTTCTTTTGTTGCTGATAAGCTAATGGTATGCATTCTTTCAATATGGGGAGATATTGAACATAGAAAGAACAAGTTGTACTGTCTCTGAGATAACGATCTAAAGAGACAAACATCTATATTCTGCACTTTTCCAATGTTCCAAGTGGCTCTCAGCAGTGTCCCAAAGTGTTGTGGTCTTTGAGCACATAAGAAATGTTTCCATTCAGAAATGCAAAGAGGCAGAAAGTACTGCAAATAACACATCACCTTCTATCACAGAACTCAGAGTTAACAAAAATCTGCTGTGCTCTACAAACACTGCTTTCTCTTGTGGAATATACTCTGGGAAGCACAGCCACAGACTTGATTTGACTAAAACATTGTTGAAACTTTTGTTTGTAAGTTCTTTAAGGCTAAGAGAGGGAGAGAAAATAGAGTGAAGAGAGTAAGTCATTTAGTGACACTTTTTGCAGACAGTTGATTAGAAACCTCCTCTAGGAATTGGGAAGCAATTGTTCTGGTGTTTTTTCTGAACTAAGTAAAACATAGCTGAGCTAGGTCTTTTTGGGATACATTATTACTATTAAAAATTGTTGGTTTGGAATTCATTCCTGATTTTTGAGAAAAATTCCCAGTCTTTACAATGTACCAGTCTGGAAATTCAGAATTTTCTTGAAATTAATGAAATTTAATGCATGAAAAAACACTTCCAAGATGGTAATATATATTACCATCCATTACTGAGGTGGAAAGAAATCACTGTATTCTTCTGAAATGTATATTCTGTCTAAGAAAATTCAATCCTTCTGTATTTTTTTCAGTTTTGTCACCACCCAATAGCCAGTAAGAAAAGACTGGTTTGTTTTCATTTTAGGGAGTAAGAACTAATACTCTTTTTATTGCAATATTTGATAGGAATATTTTTTATCAGAATGAATCAGACATCTTAGGTTGGATAAGGTCATGATAAGCTGCTTTTTATGGATTTTAAATATGCAAATATGGTTTAAATACCTAGTTCTTGTCTAAATCATGTGTAAAATTTTTATACTTATTATTTTTGTGCAATAATATTGAATAGTCTTTGTTATTAAAGTTTCAAAGACATTGTCAAAAGCAGTCAGCAACTCAGCAACTCCTGGTTTGATACCAATGTGAGAAGACAGATTGTTCAAAAAGCTAATTTCCATTTAAACATGTAAATGAACAGAGAGATATTCCGAGGTATTAAACTCTCAGCATGTCCCACTGAGAAGAATGGATCTGTTGAATGCATGCTCTGGAGAGCTGCTTCATCTAGATGCCTAAATAGGAGCTGAATTCTTTTGACAGTTCTACCATAATAAGAAAGCCTCACAAAGACATTGAGCTTTCATAAAGGAGACATATTAACAGTAAGATTCTCATATAACAATGTTAGCTTACTTCACTCATAATTAATTATATCATGCTTTTTTGAAATTAGATAATAGAATATGTATTAAAGGAAAAAAATGTGGTTTTAGATTTCCCAAAAATATTTTTTTCTATTTACAGTGAATTTCATCTACAGTGACCCAACCTGCTAGTCACTGTGATGGGATTTCTAAGGATATCTGCTACAGATTGAGTTATAAGCTCAGGAATACAAAAGTATTTCTTTCTTCCTAAGAGTGAACCTTTTGAGATCATGAAATATGTATATGCAATTCCCTACTGAATTTCTGAGGATTTACTGGAAAATGTTTACTTCCTTGAATACACCTTTGACCTGCCTAATCTTAGCCTCATAAATTTTTAGAGCAAAATGATCCTAGTCTAACAGGTTGTATATCACTCTTAGAAAGATTTCTCTCAGTCACTACTGTCTTGGAGACATTCATTTGGAGTTTGCTCAAGGCAGGATCTCAGTGGCCTAGAGTTGGGCTCTTTTTGCCTTTAAAACTAGGAATGGCATTTCTTATGCATGAGCAGAGATATTACATGTATGTGATTGACAGCAAAACAGCCGTAAGAGTTTTCCTCCTCTTGAGTGGAGGGAGCAGAAGATCCTCAAAAATCTTTATGTATCTGAACAGGAATGCCAGTTTTCTGCTGTTTCTCCCGTCCTCCATTTTGAGAATATTGAAAAACCCTAATTGTCACAGAGAACCCTTTTCACTTCAATTACTCCCTGAAACCTGCCTTGAGGAATGGAATGTAAAATTTGTCTTCAGGACTTGCATTTGAATTGTGCCAGCCAGTGAAACAACTTGCACCAAGAAACAGAAATGATTTCTACACGTGCATTTTCTTTGATTTTCTCACGTTACACCCATCTTCCCATATCATGAAAGTGTCACTAAGTATCACTATTTGGATTTGTCTCTGGACTGACTGTGAAGACAGATGAGTTGAGTCAGTAATTCTAGTTTACTCCAAATACTCTTAACTGAGATCAAAGAAAAAAGCTGAAGCTCCCAATGCAGTGTTCTACTTACCAAGGTCATCACTTACTTAGGTTTTTCAAGCATAAATCTCTATGGGTGAAAATGCATATTTTAAAATACAGGGAACTACTCAAGCCTTTTTAGGAAATTAGACATGAACCATTATGACAAATAAAATGATTATGAAAGCCAGGTTGAAGATATGCATTTTTAAATGAAGAGTAAAAAAAGTTTAGGAAGAGAAGTAAAGTTGGTTGGGAAAGTCTCCATTTGTGCATGAACTTGAAACAATTCCATGCAACCTGAGACTCTCTAGAAATTTTTCCCAGGCTTCCCATCTCTTTATCAGACAAAGGAAGAAAACAGTAGAGAAAATTTTCAAGATTAGACTGTACATTTCACAGCTGCATGAGTTTAAATTGAATATTTCTGTATTTTTTCTTGACATTTTTCATGCTGCTCATGCCGATATCTGTACCATAAACAGCTATATAAAATCTACACAACTAAATAAAAAATAATGAGATCTTAATGTAAAGTTTTTTTCATGTTATTTTTTTTTCTACTTTTTCTATTTTACTTTTGTTACATGATTAAGATTTTACTCAGACACTGGTGGACTGGAAATCTGTTAAAAATGTTAGCTAGAGCTACTTTTCTCTGGTAGACACTGGTGTCTAGGATCACACTTAACTGCCTCCAGCACTAATCCATTGGCCTATGGAAGTGCCTCCTGTTTGCAGTTTGACCTGGTCCCTTCTCCCAAACCCAAATGCAGTCCATGGTGTTTGTATCCCTTGCTTCTCTCTCACAGAGTTGTCTACATAAGTAAATGCCTTATTTATTGCAATAAATATCGAGATATGCACATGGGAGCTACTTTTCAGGGGTTTATTCTGACATTTTGCGTATTTTTAAATTAATATCTTTTACAACCTCATGACAAGTTTATAGCAGGCTCTGCATAAAGACAAGACTAAACCATCTAAAGTACACAGCTTTTTAGAGAACAATAATCAGGAAAAAGACAGGTGTTGTGGAAACCCAGATAGATACCTGAAATGTTAATACTTGGCAAATTACACTTTCTTCTAGGTGCGAAAGACAGTTACAAATGTATATTGCATGATTATGACAGTGCTTGTTAGGTATCAAAAGATCATTTTCCTTGCCTGATTGGAGTCTCTGGGATTTTTCAGAATGTCTTTAGTGAGGTTTACATCAGACCCATACAGAAAAGCCAGAAACAGAGATATTTGTGGGAGTACAGAAAACAAACGTGAAAAATACCTTTCATTTATCTTCTTAGCGATGGTTTCCAAACCCCTGATGTTCTTTCATTTTTACATTTTCATTTTCCTCTGGCTTCTCTCTGTCCCTCTCAATTTATGCTTGGTTTTCACAGCTTTTTCTCCAATCTTTTGAGGATTTTCTGATGTGAAACACCTTTCCCATGGAACTTGAAACTCACCTCTATGTATGTTTAACAGCATGAAACCATTCAGTCAGCAACTGTGTACTTTCTTGCAAATCAATTACTTCATTGTTTAGTACTTAGCTTTTCTACTGTCTTGTGGATAGACTACTTAGTTTTATAGGTAAAAAAATCAATTCGCTTAAGTGTGACTCACATCTAACTGTGCATCAGCTTAATAGTAATGCCTTGCCCTCGTCCAGAAAAGAGAGCACATTTTACAGGCTCAATCTTTCTCAAAATCCGGAGTAGTTCATTTATTCTTAATAAAAGCTAAATAAATTCACTGAACTTTCATAATTCACTTTGGGTGACACACACTGGAAATGCACCAGTGCCAATGACACCTGGACAAATGTTCAGTCTTTCACCTTCTTATCCACAAATTCCTGTTTTTCAAAGCATATGGTCTTAAAACTACTTTATCTACTCACTTCCCTCTCCTACTCTATTGCCATGTGCCAGATCTACGTCACAGTCGTAGCTAACACCACATTTACTTATCTTCTTCCCTTTTGCAAATAAGAAAGAGCTGTGTTTAAGGTGGTTAAATGTGGTCTCATTAACATTCCCCCTTGCTATTATTGCTACATATTTTTGCTCTGATACTGCCTCTGAAACAGTCCTTTTAAATTAGGAAAAGACAAACGCCAAGACTGCCAGTATTGAGTGACCTTTTCAAAGGAATAGGTGCTTCATCTGGTCGTGAATGTTTCTCTGGAAACAGTAGCCATTCTCGTTGCTTGCAAGTGGCTACACTTCCATTCTCTACCAATGGAATGATTTTTTCTGCTGCATTCAGTAGGCTTAATCTGACCTCCCTTCTCTTTTCCCTCTGGTGCTAATTACTTCAACCGTTTTTGGAATGGTCTCTGCAGGAAAACCTGCCAACTAGGAAAACAATGATGCTTCCAACTACTTTCCCCTTCTGCTTCTAACACAAGCAGGTATTCTTTCTACTCTAGTTCCTGGGTCCGGCCATGCTTGGCAATGTCAGCATTGCCATTAGCACTTGCTTGACCACATGAGACATTCACCTAGGAAATATCTGAGAGAACATGAGCTCATTTAAATTGAAAACACCACTTTCTTCTTCACTATTATTCAAATAAATACTTAATCATTGGCAAACCTAAGGCCTAATTCTATGTCATTGAACACAGTGAAAATTTTCTCATTGCAAGAAATAGGTCAGGCCCCATAGCCATCCGTTATAAAGTTTACTTATATAAGTATCTACTACCTAAAG
>VZTR01021667.1:0-13942 GCA_013400775.1 Chaetops frenatus | reverse complement strand
ATTCCTCTGACCCCTGGAACAGCAGCCAGGTATTTGCATTTGCATGTCTTCCAATGGTTTAGCCACATGAAATAGCAGTAGTTGCCTAAAGCTCTGGATTCCTAGTCTGTGGGCTTCCTGAATTTCTACCTCCTTGTTTGGTTTTTTCCTATGGCAAACATGGTTTTTTATGAGACAGTTCTCTCCCACATTGATACCTCTGAGTATAGGGGGGGATATTGCATTTCCATCCATCCAAGAAGCTAACATTCTTTGAATCCTCCACACTCTGTCCATTCCCCTGCCCTCCCTCAACTTCTGCTCTACTCTACTCCAGAGACAAATAAGAGACATAAACCAGATTTTCATTGTAAAATACAGCACAGTAACTTTTGTCAGTAAATATGTTGCCCCACCTTATCTTAGCAGCTTGATAAAACTCCTTTCTTTAGTGATTTTTGTGCATTTTTATTCTAATATCATCTTAACTGATTTAAAGACAGGATTGTATTTGAGACATAGCAGTAGTCCAATTTTTATGAGCTTTTTCTATTGCCTGCTTGCCCATTTGAAACTGGGATTCAAAATTTTAAATGGCTTTTGCACTTTTAGTTTATACTTAGATAAAAGTCACATGGTGATGATTATTCTTTATTATTATTAATTGTCTCATGATTACTTCACCTGAAATAAATACATAATTCATAGATAAATTTACTTCTTACTGAGCAACTTTTTGACTCAGTAAGACAGTGACATTTTCTCACCAGTCATCCTTCGAAATCACAACTTTCATATTCCTTATTCATCAACGAAACTCCAATAGGACATATGAAATGTGCTTCCATTTTATCTATCCTGTAGCTGGATAGAAAGGTAGCTTTCAGGGCTATAGATTCAAATTCCCTTCAGACAAAGACAACTGAAGTCCATGGCCCCTTTTGTGAAAGAAGAGGTCTGATTACATGATGAGGGTAAAAGTATTCTGCAAATTAATTTGGTGTTGCTTCTCTGCAGCAGATGGGATATCAGGCACTATGGCATGCTCTAGGCTGGCTTTCAGCTGCTACTCTAAAATAGTGTACATAAATTCTGTATTATACCTGTCATCCCTGTGTGAATGTCTCAGATATCCTAAAGCTTTTCAGATAGACACAGATGAAAGCTGAGGTATTTGGTTTAGCAAAGGAAGGGATTCAGCTGGTCATGGACATCAGTAAAACACTTGCAGACAAGGAGCTTTAGCATGTCTTGTGCACTTGAAACAATGTGGGTCATTTTTCTTGGCATTAGAGTCTTAAATTTTGTATAAATATCCTTTTTGACACTTTATGTTTATTATGTGTCTGCCTTGACTTTCAGCAACATGTCCTTGGTGATAGAAGCATATCTGAAAAGGAAAACCATAGATTTGAAAACATTGACCCTTAAATTGGCTGTTCCTTCATGTTTTAGAATACATTCTTTTAGCTTTCAGATCCAGGTAACACTCTTCTTCCTTCCTTCATGTATATCAAAGAAAAAAAAACCTCTCACTTTCTAGTAATAAAGTTGAATTGTGACTATTTCACCATCAGATTTTTTTACTTTAAACCATGGATCTTCTGTGACTGATATGAAACTATTAGGACATGGATAATTAGGGTGCTGTATTAATCACTGTTAGCAAACTGGAGGAATAATTAAGGCAAAAAATGGCTAATTTCACAGTTTATCTGTGACATAAAATTCTCAAAATAGTAATTTATATTGCTGGAAATATTTCTAGCTCTTTTATTTTTCCTGTGAAACAAAGTAATAAGAAAGATTAATAGTGGCTCTCAGATGGCCTATAATTTATTCTTTTAACCAAAAAGTAAATACAGAATATTATAGAACTCCATTCTTGAAAAAAAATAACATTTTACAGGATGAAAGGCAGATCAAAGCAGAATTCTTCCTCTCTGCTACTACCCTTGCATATGAAAAACAAACCCTTAATGTTTAATAGACCCAACGCAGGAAATGAAGACTGTGTCTGAATTTTGTATTGTTTTTCTCCCTGCAGTAGAAACAAAGTCTAAATAACCTGTTTCTGCTAAATAGTTCTGGACTCCCATGGTGGAACTTGCAGAATCCTGTGGGTCTTCCTGTGTTTTTACCACATATTTTATATGTACTTTATGAAGCCAGCTGTTGAACGCAATCTTATCTCAACATAAGGAGTTCTTCTGCCCCCTGCTACTGCTGCCCAGAAGAACCATTTATTTTTGTGAACATTCACTGCAATTTTCTTATTTATTATAGCATCCTTCAAGAAGGAGGAAGCATCACAACTCACTTTAGGAGAAGATATCCAATAATTGTCATATAAAGTGCCTGAAGTGATGAACATCTCCTGCAACAAAAAGCAGTCCTATTGTCAGAGGGGCTCCAGCCTGAAGGGCCGTTCNNNNGCCATTCATGTCCAGATCATAGGAAAAAATACAAATCAGCTGCCCATGCATAGGAGAGCATTCAGCAGCTTGGGCACTGTTCATTGCCACTGCTTTCCTCTAACAGCAAAAGGGTTGAATGAGACACTGAAGGAAAATGAGACCAGTGTTTTTGTTGTAATTCCTCCATCTCTGACCAGCTTCTCAAACGTTAAAATCATGTCCATGCTTAGATAAGAAAATATGAGTTTTAGGGGTATAGAAAGGGAGAAAAAGGGAAATATGCACATGGAGGAAATATCATCATGAGATACCAAAATGGGGCATTGTAGTTTCAAGGGAGTAACTCCATTATCCAAATGTAAATAAATGTATAGTAGTGCTAGAATAGATTAGTCAAAACTATCTTAAACCTGTTCAAATCTGTATTAAACACCCATTTGCACCCTATTTCATCCTGCTACAGAACTAAGGGCACTCCATTGGTGGACCAGGCAGATCTCAGTTCTAACTCATTCACAAAAGCTGACAACATTAATTGTCCGAGTTAACTGATATTTTATCTTCATTGTCTGTTAAAAGGTAGAATAGGTAGAAAGTTAAAATGAGACTAGATGAAAGTCTAGATGATTCTAGAGGAAAAAATTAGCTACAGCACAAATGCCTTTATTTGTAGTGAAATATATACCAGCACTTGTTTAATCTTCTCACAGCTGAGTACAAAGCTATGTTTTAAATTGTGTGAAGATGTATTTATAGTTTTGTTTTGATGTTTATTGTTACAAAAAAAATGAATTCACACAACTATTAGGTTTTATGAAACACACAATAAACAGTGCAATTTGTAAAACCGTGCATTGTCATCACTTCATCATAATGCATCACTTCTTCCTTAACATTTAAAATCAAAGTTTTATTTTGTTAATAAATACTAGCAAAAATACAAGTTATATACCAACACTTCATGTACACAGCAAGAGAAGGAAACTGTTGTTATTGGTATATTTTGTCCTTGTCTATTTACAGGTCTTTTCAGTACCTTGTAGAGGCAGTTGTCTAAAAAGTGGTCTTCATGAATGGACCTACAAACCATGAACTTCATCTCTTGTAACTTATCACCTATACATTAAATCATCTCCCAAAGCCAGCAGGAAAAGATAAATAGGAGGGAGCACCCCTGTCCATTGACCACCTAGGGACTGGGTGGCTCACACTGTTAGACTTTCAGGCAGCACTGGGTGAAATAAACCCAAGACACATTAAATACAGATGGAAACTGATCAGTTTCCACTAACTTTGAGACCATATGTTTTGTCAAACAGCTTCTAACTCACTTAGCACAGACACAAATCATAGCAGTAAGCTAAGTGCCAGTATTTTTACCAAGTTTATTTCAGCTAAGAAGTTTGGGGGCTATATGGGACTGACATATACAGCACAAACATTTGTAAGTTCAAAATACCCCTTCAACCAACAGGCACACCAAAAAAACCACAAAAAAAAAAACAAAAAAACAAACCACCAAACAAAAGCAAAACCAAAAACAAACAAAAAACCCCAAACAAACAAACAAACAAACAAAAACCAACCCCCCCCCCCAAAAAAAACCAAACAAAAAAAAACCCCACCAAAAAAAGCGCCCAGAATCAAGGACAACAAAATCAGCAAAACCAAAAGGAAAGAGAGCCGGAGTGAACATACAAAAACTGTTGCATGGTCAGCAACAATAGCCTGACATCATTCTGGAGTATTTAACAAATATTATCCACTCTTATGTCACAGACAGTGTCCAGAAAAAAGATGATCCATTAACAATTGTATATACTATTCCTTGACTGTTTGCAGTTTTGGAAAAGAGGTTGCGGGGCTGCTGTTTTCTGATTTCAAAAATTCTAGATGGCACAGAAAACTTTGCAAACACTTGTCGTCTGAAGGATACAAAACTTTAAAAACTGATTTCTCTCCTCTTTTAACTTTTAAAAAATTCTATCCACTTTTTCTTCCTTACACCATCTCCCTGCTCCCTGCTTCCCCACCCAAAATGAACAAAAGTCTCCTATTTTTTATGCAAGCNGCATTAACTTGTATTGAATAGTTGATTTCACATGGATGTTATAAAAAAGGATCACCCCTTCTGGCAGATATGAGTTTTTCTATTATTCTTTTCCCCCCCCAATTTTCAGTCCATATTTGAAAATCTGTTGAAATTCTTATTATTGTTCACTTGGTTTTGCTTTACCTGTGGTTCAGTTTCTTATTTTCAGGGACATTTCTTTCTGTCACTGTAACTTTGTCAGTTTGTTCTCAAAGCTAATAGTCCAACAGACATCCCTTCCCACCATCTCTGATATTAAATCAAATGTCCCAGAACAGTTTAGTTATTGTGGTAAAGGAATAATAAAATTTCTACTGTACAAGGTATTCAGGAAATGACAAGCCATCAATAGGTGCTTAAACATGTACTTTGTACTCCGGAAAAAACCTGAGCTCTCTGACAGCACAAGGAAGAATTTAATAAAACAAGTAATGAAAGTACACAGTCAACAGAAAAATGAGAAACTAATTCTTTGTGATATTTAAATGCAAGTCATGAATTTTTCTGTATTGAGAGTTCAAAAGTACTGAGAAACAAGTGTAGAAAATCAGTTCAATCACCTGACTGGCCCCTTCCTTCAGTTTGTACTGAGGGGAAACCTTCATTCTAAAGCCAGCACCAGGTAATTTTAATCTTTATTTCATAGCTTCATAGTTGACAATGGTACTAATAAGGAAAACTAAGTGCTGTTGGGATTTTTTTGTTCGTTATTATTTAGCGAGGGAAAATCTATTTCAAATCCATCCCCCTGTTTCAAAGTTTTTCTGTAAGTATATCTTAAAGTTACTGGAGGGGCTCTAAATTTTAGCATGCTGCATAAAATATAATGAAATGGCTAAAATCAATAAACAGGATGTGATAGTCATTGCTATTCCAAACTTGTTTCTTCAAACTGACAGTTCTTAAGCCTTTTTGAACTAAATGGAGACACAGAGTGGATGACATACCATGACTAGGGCTTACCACATGACAGGGATTTTTTTTTTAGGCTCCTGTGAATTTTTCTGTGGTTTGTAACCAATACCTGAATGCAGCTGTAGTATTGCATCAAAAAAGATATTCTCTAAAGGCAGTAAAAGGAAAAAGTTGGTCAGTTTGTTTTTTTAGTGACTAGTCATGCTTTTAAAGTATGATTTCAATAATTTCAACTAAATACTGGGGGGGAAAATATATTTCATAAATCAAAAGATTAGTGGACATTGGTAGATGTTAATATCCCTTTTTCTGCTATCTAGGCTTTAAAACAGAGTCCCTAGTATTTGTAAAACTATAGTACTAATAAATTTTCTCTGAAAATATAAAATTTTTACCTTCTTATCATTTCTGCATTATTAATAGCCTCTAAAGAATTGGTTGGCTTAATGAAAAAGGCTTAAATTACCCCAAAATAGAGCATAATTTTCTTAGATGAAAATGTCTGCTTGCAGGAAGGGGAAGGATACACCCTCTAGGGTCATGCTATGTTTCTGTGTGTGTGTCTGTGCATTCCCAGAGGAGGCACAAGTGGCAGGATGCACGAGGGATGCTGAGAGGGGATGGTTCATGCAAGTTAATTTGGCCCAGGGCTCTGCTGCTCTCTCTCTAGCCTGCAGGTAAGCTCTGTATCCTGCAGTTTAGGCAGTGGGTTGGAGGGATCAAGTGAATCACCTGCAGGCCTCCAGGCTTCTTTTGCATACAGCTTGATTACTGGCTTCATGCCAATGAAATGAGTTTCACCTGTGGATTGTAGTGCATCTTATCTAAATGGATGTTTTAGACTGTTAATCTATCTTTTTAATCCTTCAGTAACATTGTTACCTACAGAATCCCTGAAAAGCCTATCTTACATACTGCAAAAAAGTGAATTCTTCGTACTTTTTTTGACTCCTCTTTGAAGAAAGTGGCAAAAGTTAATGACAATAAGCTGAATATAGCAAGATATTTTAAATTTCCCTTTAGCTGTGTTCACTTTGGGGTCAGAAATATGCAGCATTTAATCACCACCCATGATTTGCAAAACACTGTGAGTAGGCTCACAGTGAATGAAAGAGTTTTGTTTGTGGCATTGAGGCCAGAGAAAAGCACTGCACAAGGCTGGCTTATAAACACCAAGATCATCATGTCAATGAACCAAGAGCCTCTTAACAACCTGCATGGTCAGGAAAAGGCTGCACTTAGAACCTGGTAGAGACCCACAAGCTCTTGGTGTTCCCAAGTTCTTTGTGCACCAGTGAAGGCCAACAGGTGAGCTTACTGTCTGAGAGCTGCCTTGCCCACAGAGCTGGAGTGTTTAAGGTAAATTCCCTAAAGATTACAAGGAAAGATGAGCTAATATAAATGCAACTAGGCAGTCAGGTTCAGGTAATAGTCATTGCCTGGATAATTTATAGTTTTCAGCTTTTCTCAGCATTACTGACATACCAGACCTCAGAAACTGTATTAAGCCATGGGCTGTCATGGGTGCAAAGTAATTTGCACAGAGCATGAAAGAAAAATTGCAAAGTGCTTCAATATTGTTAAGTTTTATTTTAACTTTGTCTTCACACTAGTTTATAGAAGTTAATCCCTATCCTCATTTCTAATAGACAAATATTAATTGGTCCTCTTTATCAGAACATTTGGTGATTAGGAATGTTCTCTCACATGTATCTTCCATCACGGAGTGTAGCCGCTCAATAAAAAGATATGCTCCAAACCAGAGCATCCATTTTTCAATATAGCAATGTTCAGCAGCAGGTTACTGCTTTTGTAGAGCTATTACTTTTACTGTCAACATGTCTGCTGCTAGAAGCTGTCTCATTAGACAGGATAAATTGGAACAACATAGAAAATTTGACCAGGCAAGAAATTAAGTTTTATTACATACCTATATATGCCTAAACACACACAGGTAAACACATGAGCACATGCATACAAGACAGTGTGACTGAAAGAATAACCAAAGCATCAGTGGTAGAGTACAGAGGTGAATATTACATCTGTGAAACAAAAATAATTGTCATCTGAATACAGACAATTTGATAATGTAAATATAATGACACCCTTACCAGAGCCATTTCAGTAAACCACGAAGCAAAAATATCCAGGCCTGGAGTGGGTTCACCTTGGCTGGCTGTCAGGTGCTCACCAAGCTGCTCTATCACTTGCACTTCTCAGTTGGACAGGGGAGGGAAAATAAGATTGAAAAATCATGGGTTGAGATAACACAGTTTACTAAGGGGAAAATGGAAGGCTGTGCATGAAAAAGAAAAGAAAAAGAAAATAAATGGTTTTCTATTTTTCATCAGCAAGTGATGTCCAGCCAGTTCCCAGGAAGCAGGTCTTCAGCATGCATAGCAGTTGCTCTGGAAAGCAGACATAATTAATGAATTCCTTCCTCCTCTTTTTCTTACAGCTAAAACTAGGTACTTAAACCAGCTTTATATCCAACATACGGATGTATATATTTCATTAACTGCTATTCCCTGTCAGGTCACAGATATTATTTTCCCATTCCAAGGGCTTTCTCCACCCCTCCAGATGATCAAATATAGCTATGACTTAGGCTCCATGCCTAATGCTCTCAACATGGTCTGTAACAGTCCATTATCTCTCTCAGCCTTTCCAGAGGCTTGTGGGTGATAAGGGGTGTGACATATTCACTCAATGTAATTTCTTTGCCCAAAAGGCTTTTTTTGGGGATATTTTAGTGGGGCAAATATAGAAAAATAGAAACAGATTTCCTAAGAAAATTAAAAATTAAAGTGATATTAAATAACATTATAGTTGTGTCATTTCAATATGAAGTCCTGAAGAAGGCTCTGGGATGTAAAAATAAACCAAAAAATGTGAGAAGTAATTGATTTCCCTGTGAAAGTTAGTTTAATAATGTAATTTCCTTAGCAACAGAGGCATTAGTATTATAATTCCTGAGGGTACACAGATGAAGGAGTGAAGTGAGCCAGCACTGAAGTTCTGGCTTGGGTTGTCACTCATAATTAAGTTTACAAGTGCCTGGTTTGATTGCATGTGGAGACATGGTTCAATCTGCTTTAGGTGTTTATCCAACAAAAGAGATTTCTCTGTACAAGATCTTCAGAAGCCAATAACTGGCAAATTAGGCTTGTGTCTTCAATCATTTTTGTGACCTCTGATTTCACTGTATGTAAATATAGACAGTTTACATAAGTATAAAGTTGCAGGATAAATGGGTAGGCCTCCACTGTATTCTGAATTTTCCCACTTACAGCAATATTTGTGTATATGTATATTTTGTGTACAAAAGCATGTTCATGCACATACACATTAATCTGTCTACACAGACATATACTTCCCCCCCCATTAATTTCTCTTATGTTCCTGTTTGTATTCACATCTAACTTGTTGTTCTTACAAGAAGCATGGGAAACACAGTCAGCAAATTCTGCCACTTTCATAATCCCATTTAAATAGCTCTTAAAAGCAGCAACTACAATAAAAAACTCCATTTCCCTCAGTGGATAAGAGCTATCTAGGTCACCTTTTTTGAACATAATTTCTATCCTGCATTGTGGAAACTAGAAGCCTAGGCCAATACTGAGATGACAGCCATAACTTCATGTCAAGGAAGAGCAGTCCCCTGCAAAACAAAAGCAAAATAGTGATAGTGTCTCTATTCATGAAAGAAATGCCTAATTAATGTTAGTGTTAGGGGATTATTTTTGATATCTTTTGGATTTCGCTTTTTGTGAAGACCAGGATCTTGATATTGATTAAGTATGAGAGTCTTTATACTCGTGGGTCATTGTTTGCAATTTTACAGTACCAATTGTCTCTGATGCATGGGAATTGCGTAATATTTTATTTGATTGAGTTCAGACTGTCATTTTTCTTTTGGACTCTTACATTCCAATTTCTGTTCCACACTATCAGAAACTGGGAATTTCTCAAGAAACAGAGCTCTGGATACTGTAAGGTTGTCCAGACACTGGACTGTCCAATCACAAAGAAGGTAAATCTGTATTGGGAAGATGCTTAGGAAGCCAGTGGATATTAAATTTTGTCTACTCAGTTGCATCAACCTGTATTTGCTTGGCAGGACTTCATACATCTCCTCTATGTACTGTTCTTACACTTTGCTGTTGTACTTTTCATTCATTATGTAAAGTAAGCTTGCATTTCTCATTCTTTTTCTAGTTCTGTATCTACAGATTCTGTATTGCAAACCAGTGTAATTCAATTTAATCTGTGTTTCTTGAGAAGTTGAAGGTAAATCAGCTGGGGTCCACTGTATGATGAATTAACTTCCATGGAAATAAATATTGTAGCTTGGTGTTTAAAGGTGAGTTTTATTCAATGGAAGAACATAAATACTTGCCAGGTGGTACTTTGACAGAGGTTAGCTTTTTATAGTGCAAAAAGATGTAGTTTTTGTATCCAACAGCAGTTATAATGGGAAGCTGTGCAATGTGATATCGGAAGCAGTAGGAGAGGGATTTCTCCACGGAGAAGGACTGGTGTCCCCCTGGGGAGCCCCAATAAGCTCAACAGGGCCTGGGCTGAGCACAGCTCTGGGATCCCAGGCTGAGCCTGCCCTGGGCTCCTTGGCCTGCAGGTGAGGCTGTCCTGACATGCTGTTTGGGGTCATGCAGCCCTCCAGGTCCTGACGCACGGACCAACAGATTGTTTCCAAAATAAAGAAAATTTATCTGAAAATGAATACATTTATCAACCACTATATTTATCCACCGTCTCGTTCCACCAGTGAAAGCATTAAGGTATATAATGTAATAATACTCTGTAGAAATATGTTCAAGTTCAAATATTTGTTTATGTATACTCTAATAGGTTTGATAGGCAAAAACTAAACAGAAACATTAGATTATATTGGTTCTTAGCACTGTTTACACGTGAGTAGTTTTATTTACTAAATACATTACCAGCTTTCATTGCAGCAATTCTTTAAAATTTCTTTGGCCTTCTTGTCTAACAACTTTTATAAAATGCAATGCCATTACTGTTTTTTTCCTACAAAGTAACAGTATTTGATCAGCTTGCAAAATACTGGCTGTAATATTTCAAAATGCATCAACCTTTCCAAAATGATTTTTTCCAGGCTGAAAATGCAAATGCTGATGACACGCTATTAGAAGGAAACTTTATGCCTCACATTTATAGCTAGCTACAGTAGGGTGTAACCATTTTAAGGATTAAGATCCCATACAAACACATTAAATTAAAATGTAAAGCGGATTTGTGGCTGTGCTTATGATGGCAATTATTTCTTCCCCTTATTTGCTAAAATCCAGACAACAAATACACTACTCCACTTAATCTAATGCTCAATTAGCAAGGCAATAGAAGCCTTGCCAGCCTCTCTGTAGGCAGGCATGAAGAAAAGGAAAGAAGGACATTCTGAGCTTCATACTTAGGCCTTGTCATTGAATTAGTGCAGGTTTTGGGCACTATGCTGAAATAGGGCAAGTTCATACAATTGTGGACCGTGAAATATGTGGCTGCAGTTATCAGTCTCTTCAAGGGGGAGAAGTAATTTCCATATGAAATGACTGTAAATTTAATGTTTACAAATAGTTGAAAGACAAGGTAAAGTAATTTGATATTAGACTTAATATTTTAAATGAGTCTTCTTGTAGATATTTGCTTTGCTGGTTTTTTTAGTCTTTATACTGGATATGGACCAGAGATGAGAAGATATTTATGTTGCTGCCACAGATAACCAAATTAAAAGTGTGTCTTTACATTGTATAAATATGTAAAACCACCATTAAAAAAAAATCAAAATTTCTCAGGGCCAATTTTTTTTATCATAAATTTGATCCATGACTGTTCCTATTTCTTTGACATATTTTGCACTGCATTATAGATTCTCTTTCTCCCTGCAGGCATCAAAATTTGATTAATTTTGAATTTCTACACAAACAGGTATTTATATTTGTCACTGTTCTCATCGTGCATAAATATGGAAATTTTTTTCCTTTTATAGTATTAAAATATGATTGAGAGCTGGAAAAGATATTTTTTGCAATTTTCCAGTCAGTAGTCTATTGTGCTTTTACATGTAGATTCCTCTTCCCTTATGTTATGTTATAGTGACATATATGAAATACCCTTTCAGCAACATTTTTTACACAGGCTTTGAAATCTTTTTTTTATTATTATTTTTTCTGGTGATGAGTCAAGGAATTCTTCTTGCTTTCAATTCAGGTTGAAACATCTTGGTTCTTCTTGGATGTATGCAAGTTTTAGCTACATCTGTTGCGTCCCATTATTAATTCTTATGTCTGCCTATTGCTTCTCTTCCAGTTCTGAGATTAGAAAGACAAAGAGAAAAATAATGCAAAAAACCTTCTGGTTAAGAGCAATACCTGCATAATTCATGAGGAAACACTTGCAATAAAATGCAGTGGTCAGACCTTTGATCTTCAGAAGATCCCCACTGTTCTTGGGGATATTCTGCCCAAGCAGCTGAACAACAGACTGGAAGGGTTTATTATCATAACTCCTTACAGTTGAATGGATTGTCTAAATTCAAATAAATATCTGAGGTTTCATCTGCTAATCTGAACTAAATAAGATTTCTAATCTAGTGATATTTGACCATTACTGCTAATTGCCTTTTTTAAATTATCACATTAAAAAGAGCATGATCGAGCTGTCTTGCCAAAAAACTTTGTTTCCTCAGGTTGCTGTGACCCTGTGCATCATGTTTGGGTAACAAAAATATTACATTTGGTAAAGCTTTATTATGGTTTTTGAAATATTATGTTATTGTCCAGCTGGAAGAACTAATTCCTGAAATTAAACAACTTTTTAATAGCATCATACATAAATTCTTGGTGTATTAATTGTTTAATAGATATGTTTTATGAAAACAGCAATCAAATTATGATGTAAAAATTCTCCTTCAGTTATGATGCACAGTATCACTGGTAATTATTTTCCAAACAGTACAAAGGAGACAAGTTCTTCTCCCTGTTTCCAGATGGCAAAGATAGAAGGTAATTGAAATGGTGTGCAAGCTACAGCACACATAAAAGTAATAGTAAACAAGTCATATTTTATGAGAGCATCATTAGAGTGATTTAAAGGTAAAGCAGCCTTTGAGAAACTAATGATTGGTAATTGTCAAGTATTTTTACTGACTAAATACATTCAAAACATGTTGTAAAGACTTAGGGATATATTATATCACCTATAACCTCCAGAAAAATTAAAAATTTTGATACATAAAAATAAAAAAGACAAAAGTGAATTACCTACAGCTCTGTGTTATAGGGGACAGAAACAGATGTTCAGATTCATATTTTGTTGGATTTTGGGAGAAGGTAGGAGGTTTGAACTGACATATTCTGACCAGGAAATGTGATGTCTGAATATCATAATGTTTAGATCTCTAGATAGTGTGGTGCACACATTTATACAAGAAACCTGCTGTTGGTTTCTGAGTTACTTTTCTGCAAGATCTGTCTCCTGTTATTTAATAAAAAATTGCATTTCTTCCCCTCTTTGTCCGACTGCATATTACTTCAGTAACATAGATTCTGGTTTAAAAACTTGAAAAAAGTACTGCACAGCAGTATAGAGCTCACAAGGTGCAATTAGACTAGCTCCATTAGCTTTGTAGCAGCTGAGGATCTAGCCCAAGTATTTATTACCTTCATCACGCTACAAATTACCTTGGACCCATATGTTTACACAGTTGACAAGGGGTTTGCAAAGAAGTAAAAGTACTCTTCCTGCAGTTACCATTTCACCTCAGACATGGACATGTAAAGTCACAGGTACTCCTAACAGGAATGTTTGCCCCAGGTGTTCCATGCCCATGCTGTTGTTTTGGATGTTAAAAAGAGTAAATCACAGCAATAATTCAATGTACCCTTTACAGTGATCACATATTTTCCCAGCTATTATAATGTCTCTGTGTTAAGGAGAGCCAATGCCCAGAGCACATAACAGATGTGAAGGATGCAGAGTTACTCAAGACTCGCAAGACAAGAGAAAGATGCTGCAAAAAATATCATCCCAGCCTTGTAAAAATGTTCTAGTTATTCTTATCCATAGAAAGTGAACAACTTTCTTACTTAACAGGTAATAGGTCTTGTCAGAGGTAACTCTGGAACATTTGGAGAGCTTCAGGAAACCTCTAGGAATGAGGGAGGCTGTTCCATGAGAGAAAGAATTTCATTGAGATGCAAGAGAACCAAAGGAGAAAAGAGAATTACCCACAGTTTCTCAGATATTAGAGGAAAAAAAGCTGGGAGAAGAAAAGAGGTATAATTGCAGAGTGAGGCTTTCCTGTACAAGTGCAGAAGCAGATGCAGCAGTAGCTGAGGTGGAAAGCACATTCAATCAACACAACTTCTTGCCTTCTATTTCTTTCTCCTTCCTCCCTCACAGCATCTGCCTCCAGGATGACTAATCCTAAATTACAGACTNTCCCAGCCTGCTGCCTTCCTTTCCCAGGAGCCTTGTTTGGACACTGAGATGGACTGCTCAA
>VZTR01021662.1:0-22530 GCA_013400775.1 Chaetops frenatus | reverse complement strand
CACCAGCTCCGCCCTTTGCCTCCTCGGTGACCCCCTGGGACCCCCCCCCCGCAGCCAGGGCTGGCTCTGAGCGAGGCGGACCCCGAGCCCAGCTGCGAGGCCAGGGGGGCACAGGGAGCTCGAGGCCTCTCTGCCAACCCTTCCCCGCTCTCCCTCAGCCTTTGCCCTGAGAGCCCGGCCCAGCCCGGCCACCCGAGCTNGCCGCCAAGCGCTCCTCGGGCCACCCGGGCCTCGGCCCCGAGCACAGAGCTCTGCCCGGGGGGCTCCTGGCCAAAGGCAGTGGTTCCGGGCCCAGGCGGCCACTCCCGGCCCCCATAGCCCGCCCGGGGCCGCCCTGCCCGTGCCGGGGCTGTGCCAGTGCTCCTCGCACCCGCGGGGCTTCAAACCGCTGGGCACGGGCACAGCCAGAGAGGGGCAAGGGCAGGGCTGGGGCAGAGCAAAGATCCTCACCCTCCACAGTCCAGCGGCGGCCCCTTGGTCCTGCAGCGCCCCGGCCTCACTGGGTGCTGCTGGCACCCCCGGCTCCCTCCCGGGGTCGCTCCGGTCGAGTCCTCGCTTTGCAGCAGTACCCAAGGCAGGAGCAGTTTGCAGCTCCGCACCAGCACGGGGGGCCAGGGGACGAGCGGTTTTGGCCATTGTACTGTTCAGGGCTCCATACTGTAGCCACGTGGGATCTCCTTTGGGGGTCGTAGAACACCTGGCAAGGGAACCAAGGCGAAAAGTAACGATTTTGATGCTCTCTAGCTAGGCCAGAAGTGAAACTTTGTCCCCTTTGTCTCCGTTCAGAGGCCCCTGGGGAGTTTTCTGTGCCGAGTTCCAGACCCCGGCACTTGCTGAATGTGCTCCCTGCAAATGTCACACTCCCAGTGCCCTGTCCTTGCTGTCACTTGCTGTGGCTGGGCATGAACAGAGCTCCTGGATTTGCATTTCCAGCTGCTGTGCAAACAAAACTGAGGTAAGTGGAGTTGCTAGAATGCAAAAATTACAATACAAGCATCTGCCGAGAGGGAGATCTCCTCCCCCTGTGCCAGCCGGTGGCAATGCTAGAATTCTCTTCTGTTGCTGGGCACTCAGGGGTCTGGCTAAGCAGCAAAGGTGACCCTGAGCAAGGAGCTTTCCTTGGCTGGAGCAAAGCCTCAGCACAGAATGACCTTCTTAGCGCTGTGCCCTGGGCCAGGAGGGATTGTGGCACAGTAGCTGTCCTTAAATTTCTCTTCCAGATTTGCCCCAAACCGGGCCAAAAGACACTTCTGAGACAAAGTCCAAGAAATGGGTATTTGCTTTATTCAGCATGCTGGGTGCAGGGAGGATATCTCCTCCAGAAATGCACACCCCAGGCACACAGCAGATTACAATCTATGGCTATATTTCCTGCATAGTCAGTTTTCCTTAGAAAAGGTGTGATTATACAAACTATTTCTCATTACTCATTACTGTTATTAGCATATGTGAGGCGCAGGCAAAGTGCACCCTGGTGGTCGCACTGAGGAAGGCTCCACGTCTTCCTCGGTGGTCCTCTGATGAAGGCTGGACGTCTTCATGCACCTTTCACCTTCCTCCTCTAGGCTTGTGCAGTCTCTTGTTAGCTGTTTCAGCGATTTCCCTGCTGGTTTTAGCAAGCTCTGTCCTTTATTTTTGCAAATTTTGTTCCCTATTTCTTGCCAAGTTTCATCTTGTGTCTTTAGCTTACAGCTAATGCTTGTGAGCTTCTATCTTGGTTACAATGGATCTTATCCTTGCCCAAGTATGCCCAACTGCAGTGCTTTTACCCTTTCACTAGGAGCATGCTGAGGGCAGTTTGAACCATGTTGGGAGCAGCTGGCATATACTGGGAGCAACTGGGACTGCACTGAAGGTGACTGGGAGTGGCTGTGGGCAGCTGGAATCATGCTGGAAGGAACTGGGAGAAAGTGGGAGTGACTGAGAGTCACTGGTATCATGCTGGGAGTGGCTGGAACTATGGCAATGGTCTGGGCTGGGTGATGTGGGTCCTCAGGGTGCCCAGGGAGCACTGTGACACTGTGGGGCTGGTGGAACCAAGGGGATAGTGTGACACTCTGGGCCCTGCCCTGCCTGTGGGGTGTTTGAGGAGCCCCATGGTGCCCAGGGCAGCCAAGCAGAGCCCCTTGCTCAGGAGGCAGCAGCTCCCAGGACACCCTGGGCAAGCAGGCAGCAGGGGATACCCTGTGAGAAGAGGAAGCCCAAGGCCCAGCGCCCCAAGGGCAGCACCAGCTGAGGGACGAGACAGGAGGGAGAGGCCGCTGCTAGGATTGTGCCAAGGCAGCGCCTCATCCTCCTCCTCCTCCGGCAGCAGCTGCAGCAGCAGCCTCAGAGCAGCCAGGGCCAGGCCTCATCCCTCTATGGGGACAGGGCCAGGCTGGCATGGCCCCGCAGTACCCTGAACTTCAGCAGCAACGGGAGCCATCGCAGCCTGGCCCAGGGAGCCCTGGCAGGGACAACGGCCACAGTGGGGCAGCTGCTGTCCTGGCCGGCCCTTGCAGCCAGGCAGCCCAGCCAGTGCCACAGCCCCAGCCAGCCCTGTCTGGCACTTGGCAGCACTGGAGGCACTGTCCAGCCCTTGGCCGGCCTCACAACAGGAGGCCAAGGCGGCCTCTGCGTCCAGCAGTACCCCCAGACACAGAGTCTGCAGGTAGAGGCACATTCAGCTGCCCCTCACGGTGCCCAGCGGGGCACACAGATGCACCCCTGGCACAAGAGGAGCTACATTCAGCTGCTCCTGAGTTGGCACGGCGGGGCTGCCCCTGTGCTTCTCCAGGCCTGCACAGCTCCTATTTCCTGGCACAAAATCTCCTTGAGCAGCTTCCCTGGAGCCATCTGGGGCTGCTACCTGGGATCTCGGCTCCTTAGACCTGTATGTGTCAAAGACCCTAGGAGATGCCTTCTAGGAGTCTCAGGGACATCTGTTCCATCAACCAAAGGGTTTGCTCAGCACCAGAGCTGCCTGCCCAGTGCCTCTGCCTGCCTGCAATCACAGCTTCCAATTATTGGTTCTAACAAGGCCCTGGGGAGGCTTCATCAGAAAGGGCTTTCAGTGGCAACTCTTAATGCTCCAAGACACTTGGGGTTTTTCTTCTGACTTGGATTTCTTGAGGCACTGCTTTTATCTCCTCTCAGGATCTGAGGATCCTGGATTCAAAACACCAAATACACTGCTAGGCTCATTAAAACAAAGAAAGGCCTAATGACTGTTACCTTCCCAGGCCCTTGGTCAAGCCTTCAAGACTTGTACAGCTAGAGAGATTTGAGGACTGGAGATAAAGACTCCAATGCCTACTTTGAAGAGATGATAACAGCATTGTGCAGCTGACACTGCTCCAGGGTATCCTAAGGAGGCCCGGACCAACAGAAAAACAGTTCCTTGTGGCCCAACACGGGATAGACAACTCTGCCCATCCCCTCTGCCCCCCAGCCCTTTCTCTCATTGTCTACCTGGGACCTGCCTCACTTTCTCTGACATGAGACTTCTTCACTGAATTCTGTAGTGATGTTATAGCTCCTTTGTTGCTATAGCAACTTCTACCTCCTTTCATCCTTGATCTGTCTGCAAACAGACAGGGAAGGGTTTCTGCTAATTATAAAAGAAAATATCTTAATCAAAAGTAGGAACAACAAACACCTCACCTCCCCCAAAATAACACAAACCAAACCAAAACCAACAACAAAATAATCAAGTAAAAAAAACAGAAACCAAATCCACCACCAAACTCCAGAGGTGAAACATGATAAACAGTTGTTCCCCGTGACCTCTGCAGATGGTGCCCACTTAGGCAGGCAGAGGACCAGATCAGCCTTGTGCCCTGCCTGGGGACCCCTCACAGCCCCATGGGTCCCAGCCCCACTGAGGTTTTGGAGGGTGTTGGCTGTCTCTGCCTCACCCCCCATAGCTGCTGGCACACCATGCTGGCCCCTGCACATCCCACTGCTCGTTCAGGACTCTGCCCCATGCCCAGCACGGCAGGATCTCCATGCATCTGTGGCACAAGCTCCCGCTGCCCACCGGGCACAGGGACATAGAGACGGTGGGGCCTGGGGACAGCAGAGATGTCACTGCCCTGGGGCACTGGGGATTCTGCAACAAGGCAAGATATTCAGTTCATGGAATCCTTCCTGTTAGTTTAGATGTGCAAAACCAGCTGCTGCTGAGAGAATCGTATCTCAGACTGAAGGGTTCCCTTCCAAAAGGCTGCATTCAGTTCTGACACAACATTAAGAAATCCAAGAGCAAAATAGAAAGCTTATTACAAAATCTTGCAAAATCACATCCAAGAACATTTTGTTATAAAATCACAAATATTAACAGGAGCTGAGAAAACCAACAATGTTAAGGAAAGCTTCAAGCACTTGGAGCTCAGGCAATACATTTAATTTGAATGAACCCTCTCTTTCTAACATGAACAATGCCATCAAATTTCCAAAACCAGTGAAAAAGGATCCCGAGCAGCAGAGGCTTCACACACAGCAATGACATAGAACAGGGCAGGGCAAGCAGCTGCCAAGTACATAACTTCTTCATTGCAATGAAGGATTTATTTTAATTTTGCTGTAGGCATGATTAATAAAGTTCAAGATTTAAGAGTCTTGAAAAATAAATAATAAAAGACCCCCACCATACCAAAAAGATAAACCTCCTTTTTCTTTACTGTCATGAGGCTCCTGAAAGAAACAATCAAATCATTCTGCAAGTTCAGAGGTACAAAAAAAATCTGACTTGAGTTTCTACACCAAACCACAGCAGGGTTTCTCCAGCTGGCTATTCAGAATAGGAACAAACAAACAAATCCATATTTTCTAAGATATTTTTCATGGTCATCCTCCATTTTTTTTAAGGCAGATTGCACTAAAGACTTACTATATTCCTGCTGGGAAGAAAGATGCTTTGAGTTATTTAAGCTTTGACGTACATTTAAAAATAACTTTCAATAAAGTCAGATACCCCCAGGCTTGAGGGTAAGGCATAAATAAAATTGATTACTTGACTGCAATATTTGCAGAAAGAACACATTGAAATGCCCTTTGACATGAAAATTTTAAAAAAAGTCTTAAATCTAATTCTGGACAACACCAGCCAGAGACAAGATGAGAGCTGTTACCAATTCTGAGTTTGGTTTTCAAAGCGAATGGTACCAAAGCCTGTGTTTAACTTCAGCAGAATTGTGTTCAGCAGCTCTGAAAACTGGGTCTGAAATTACAAGAGATGTGTTTGGACCTGGGTCACATCCCTTTCAGTACCAGCCCCCAACTTCAAAGTGACAACTTCTTCCTCCACAGGAAAATGGTCTTTGGGATCATTTTAAGCACAAGCACAAGTTCAGCCCAGTGCCAGCCCCTGCCCAGCTGCACGTGAACCCCAGGAGGGGAAAGAGGGATTGATTTGGAAGCTCCTGAGTGCCCTCAGTCCAGCTGGGCCTGGAGCCATCCCCACCTTCCCAAGCAGCAGCTGCAAAGCAGGAGCAGTGCCCAGTGTGCCCCATTGGTGTTTGGGGTGGCCAGGCTGTGGGGCCTCAGGTAGTGGGGAAAGGCTGGGGGTGCAGGTGCCAGGGCAGGGCAGTTGGGCTAGGGCAGGGGCAGGGGCTCTCCAACCGCCCTGGATGTGGAACTGGAACCCAGTAACAGCCAGAACGGCCAATGGAGCGCCAGCAGGTGAGTGGGGAAGGAGCAGCTCTGCCTGTGCCGGGCCCAGAGTGGGCTTGGGTGGGCCTGGGCTGTCCCACAGGGAATGGTTCCCTTTGGGAACAACAGGGCATTCCCAGGGGGCTGTTGCGGAGCTGGTGGCAGCTTTAATGCTGGTTGTGGGGACAGGCCTGTCAGGGAACAGGGCCTCCTGGCCGTCCTAGGGCACAGCCACATTTCTTTCCATCACCAAGGGCACTAACCAGGGAGCAGCTTTTCATTGCATTCCCAACACCCCAGTTTACAGCCTGGCCTCAGCACTTCCCAGAGGCCACAATGGGTTTCTCCCAGTCACCTCTCAGATGATTCCTTGTAGCCCAGAGGAGCCTACAGGAAGGATCAGAGGGTGCTCTGGGGGCTAGAGCACTTCTGCTATGGGAAAGGCTGGGAGAACTGGGACCACTTTGCCTGAAGAAGGCTTGGGAAAGACCTTAGAGCTCCTTCCAGCTCCTGAAGGGACTCAGGAAGATCTGGGGAGGGACTTTGGACAAAGACTTGCAGGGACAGCCTAAGGGGGTGTGGCTTCCAACTGACAAAGGACAAGGTTCAGTGGGATATTGGGAAGAAATTCCTCCCTGGAGGAGGAATGGTGAGGAGGGTGGAGAGGCCCTGGCACAAGGTTGCCCACCACAAGCAGAGGTTTCCCTGGAAGTGTTCAAGGCCAGGCTGGATGGGGTTCTGAACAACTTCCCTTCTGGTGTTCTCATCAAGTAAGACACTTTCCTGCAGGTTGCTTGTTCCATTTTCAAACTCCAGGGCTGAAACGATTCCCAAGGTGTGGAGGAAGAGCTGAGCTGGAATTCCTGAGATGGGGAAGGCTGGGAAAACATTTAGGACCAATTGCCTCAGGGACAGCCATGCAAACCTGAGTGTGTTCATCCCTATGTTCTTCCAGGTGGCCCAGGAGCTTGGACTGAGCCAGCAGTTCCCTCTCTACCTGTTTCCTCAACAGGGACCTTCCCCAAGAGCCCCTGAGGTGAGTACAACTGTGCTGAGCTGGCTCAGGACCATTTTGAAATGGGACTTAGGGAAGGAAACTGCAGGAGCCCTGAAAGGGGGAAGCTGCTCAACAATGGCTGTCCTGTCTGTCCCTGAGTGGTGTTCATTTCTCTGTGCCTGATTCCTGGATCTCCATTTTAACCCAAAAGAGACTTCCTTCCTCTGCTCAGTCAGTTTAACAACATCATGGTGAACATGAACAAATATAACAATAGGACCTGACAGAATACCTGCCCTACTCTTAGAAGAATAAAGCAGAGAAGGAATATTAGATCCCTACGTAGGACTATGAAAAGACTTTTTCTCCAGACGCAGCATTTTATTTCATTCTGTTTTCTTTTCTTTACTAAATCCAATTTAATAACATGTTCCAAATCTATTTATCCTAATGTATCCAGTAGAGTTAAAAGAATGGAAGGCAACTAATTTTAACATTCTGTCCCTTCATGTCATCTTGTTTGGTACTAAAATTCACGGTAAAGCATTTTCAGAAATCACTTCTGGAAATAAAAAAAAAGCTCTCCTGGGACGTTTCACAAAGGTAAGCCCTGACAAGCCCAAGGGGGAATGGCTTTAAGCTGAAAGAGATTTAGATTGGATATTAGGGAGAAACTCTTGGCTGTGAGGGTGCTGAGGCCCTGCCACAGGTTGCCTAGAGAAGCTGTGGCTGCCCCCGGATCCCTGCAAGTGTGCAAGGCCAGGTTGGACAGGGCTTGGGGCAACCTGGGATAGTGGAAGGTGACCCTGCCCATGGCAGGGAGTTGGAATGAGACGACCCTTGAGGTCCCTTCCAACCCAGCCCATTCTGGGATTCTCTGAAATGACTTTAAATCCCACGATTCTCCCCTAACCTCCTGCTCCCTCTCTTGCAGGTGTGGCAGGAGGCAAAAGAACACAAAGAACAACCCCAGAGTGATGCAGACAGAGTAAACCATAACCAGAAAGCAGAAAGCCATGGAATTCTGTCTGGGACAAAAGCAGAAACACTGTTAGAGAGGAGCACAGGGACATTCCGGAGCCCTCCGCTTCACATTCCTCTCTCCAGACTCAGGGAGATAGAAGTAGAGTTGATCTGTGCTGATGAGGTGGACGTTGAGTTCGAATCTGCAGTGCCACCAGCAGTGGCTCAGCCTCCTGCCCGAGCCCCAGTGGACAGCCTGTGGCACCGCGCTGGCGCCGAGCTCCGGGCAGCCCTGTGGGAAGGCAGCGCTTGGTGCAGGCAGGGGAATTTTGCAGCAGCTGCAGCCAAGTTCTCCATGGCACTGGAGGTGAGGGGCTAAAGGGGTGTGACCCCACACTAAAGCCACGGCAGGACTGGTCTGACACTCCCTGGGGCAGGAATAGAGAAAGAAAACAGGGACACCAACCTGGAATGCCTAGGGTTGGAGAGAAATCCTGAGATGCAATTTCACTTGAAATCTGAAAATTAGGAGTTGTAAATAAACCACAGAAGTGGGGAAGTGTTGGACTGAACAAAAAAATCTCAGGTAATTTTGTATTTTTCTCCAAGTTCTTAATTGTATTAACGTGTGGAGGAAATTGAAGTCCCAGAGAGTGAAAAAAAATGCTCCTCTCTTTAATCTTAGCATCAATCTTTGATCTATCAGCAACAAATGCCCTCTCAATAACTGGGGAGTTTACATTCTGCCCTAGCTAATGTTTTCTCTCCACTCTGACTCCAATCCCTTCAGCCAGGTACTTGAAACCCTGAGAAAGGGACCAACTGCACTTTTTTTAGTACAGTTCTGCCAAATTTCATTCAAAAGCATTTATCAGATATTAGGGCTTTCCAGTTCACAAGCAAATATCCTAGTCCTAACTTTTTTTCTGCAATACTGAAGTAATTTTTTTAAGCAATAAATTTTATAGCAGTCAGTGAGTAAAATGATACAGTGTCATCTTTTTTAGGTGCTTTTTTGCCCCGTATATTCTGAAATTACCTGTGGTAGGGACAACAGCACGGGTCACTTAAGAAGAAAGGAGGACCTGTCTCTTCCTAAGAGGAAAGGCTGGTGACTGGACATATCAGGAAAGTGGATGAAGGAATTAATCCCTGGGACTGAGGACAGAGTGATTGAGGCATCACAAAATTGTAGGACTGGGGTTTTCCAGCAGTCTCTTAATCTCACTTTCCCCAGAAGCAAAAAACAGAACATCCCTGAATGACCCTTCTGTCCTCTGTACTGATTTTGTAAGGCTGACTTTAGCTAAAGCCAGAGTCTATCAGACTTCAGTTTTCTCCACTGTTCAGTCACAAAAAGCATTTCCACCTAGCAAATGGTGTATTCTAACATTTGGAAATCATGGTTTTGTTTCATGTGCAGCTTTGCAGTAAAGGCTTTGCTATTGAGGACCCCTTGAACTCCTCTCCAGATGATATTTCCAGGCTTGCCAGTTGGATTGAGTCAAAACTCGTCATCTGCTACTTAAAACTGGGGCAGCCTGGCCTTGCTCTGAGTCATTCACACAGGTAAGAGGAAATATGGATTAGATTCACTGCTAAGACTGAAATCCAAAATGAAACAAAGATGAGGAATAAATGCTGTGCAGGAAGAATCAGTCTGATAGCTAGAAGAGAAGAATCAAGAAAACACACCTTATACCTGGCACTGGTGTTTAGATTGGACGAATCACATTTGTTGAAGTCAAGGTTCTCACACAGGTTCACCCATGTTGCACCTATGCCTTGTACAAAGAGTATTTCAAAATATTTCAAATTCATATTCTAACACATTCCAGATGCACAGTGTTTCCAGAGAGATGGGCCAGACACCTGCTGCTGCTGTTTGGGAGCTGGGGGTTAACAAGAACTTGTGCTGTAGCAGTTTTGCTACAGGCAAAAGAATGCAAAGGAATGAGAGAATATTACCCCTAGCACATTTTTCCTAGAACAATACACAAACCCCCAATGAAATTGCATTTAGGGTAAAACCACAATGAAATGAACAACCTTTAAGTAATATTTTTAGTAATATTTTCTTCATTGATCACAGCTGGAGAGAAAGGGAGAGAGAGACAGAGTTCACCTGACATTGTGTTGTAGAGCCGAAGTGCAGTGTCTGCCTCAGTCACTGCTTGATTCTTAGGAGCTTTAATAATGTAAGAAATCCCAATCTAACCTTGTCCATCCCTCTTGTCTCCCCAAGGAGCATCATTCAGGACCCCTCTCACTACTGCAATCACCTACGCCAAGCCGCTTGCTTTCGGTGCCTGCACAGATACTCGGAGGCTGCAAGGTACTTCTGTTGCTCGGGCCTCCAACGGACTCTTCTGCATCTCTTTCCTTGCAGCTCTCAGCAGTGACACATCCTGTAGGAGCCAGGTTCTTCCCAAATCCATGGGAGCTTTGCACTGGCTTTGTGTACGTGATCTCAAGGGCAGCAGAGCTCCAGTCCTCCCAGTTGGTGTAACATGAATAATCCCAATTGCAGCCCTAAATGACATCCGGGCCTATTTGCTGACAGTTTAGGGAGCTAAAAATGTTTTTGCTGATGCTTGTCTAAAAGTTGGACAAGGACTGGGAATTTTGTGTAACCTTTGATAAAAACCTCACCTCTCACTCTTTGAACAGGACCTTCTTTTAGTCTCGCCAGAGAGCCCCTTCTCTGCCTGCACACTCCTGTCTCTGCTTTTGTCCTCAGGAGTGCCATGGTCGCGCAGTGTCTGTACGTCCTGGCCGAAGGCGCTGGGCTGGAGACCAGTGACCTCATCCAGCTGTACTGGCAGGTAACAACTGATAGCCTGGGGAGGAATCACAGAATGGGCCAACTTGGGAGGGACCCCCAAGGATCGTTGAAACCAACTCCTGGCTCTGCACAGGGCCATTCCCAGGAGTCACACCCTGTGCCTGGGAGTATTGTCCAACAGCTCCTGGAGCTCTGTCAGGCTTGGTGCTGTAACTACCTCCCCAGGGAGCTCGTTCCAGTGCCCAACTGCCCTCTCAGGGAAGAATCTATTCCTAATATCCAACCTAAAGCTTCCCTGACACAACAGTTCTGGATACGGTTGCTGGAGGCATTTTTTTCATAAGTTTTCCTGATGTGACTTTCAGAGATCATGGAATCACTTCTTCTCTCCATCTGAAAGACAGTTCCTCTTGTCCCTGTCTCCTCCTTGAAGACGGAGGCTCATGAAATCTCCATCCAGATCACCTGGTTGTTTTGTTTGTTTCTTTTTTAATTAGCCTCTACCCAACATGAAATGTATCCTTTCTTTGTCCTTGTTAAGGCTATGACTCAAGAAGCCCTTAATGGAGAAGTCTCTTTTTCTGTTCTGTACACACCTTTTGAGAAAGAGGACAAGACTGACAAAATAAAAGAGGCCAACAAAACCTTTGCTGAGAAGCACCCTGATTATGTACAGCACATATTTACAGGTAACAGCAGGTTTCAGCTGCCCTTAAGCACTGTGGACTGTGTTTGTGGGACTGAATTCAAAAAAGTTGGAGAGTTGGAGAGTTTGAGCTTCTTGGCCTTCAGACATTTCCACACTGCTGTGGGGAATTGGGTAAAATATGCTTTATCTCAGGCATCAGCAAAATTTAAGCTGTTGATGCAAAAGGCTGCAGAGCCCTAATATTCAAAGCCCAGTGAGAGCTGGATGTGTTGGTTTTGTTGTCTGTATTTTGGTCAGGGGTCTGGAGACCATTTCACTCCTTCTTGGACTTCCCTTATTTTTCTCCAAAAAAGTAACTTCTCTTGCAGCTGAAAAGAAATATGACAGTGGAAATTATTTTCCTTTCCCTATGCAGATCCTCATGGAATTCACCTGTTGCCAGAGAGAGCTGAATCTCATCCTGGCCAGCAGTACTTATTGACTCTGGGCTTCAGAAACAAAGAGATTGGGAAAACTGTGGAAAAGTCTGTAACTCAAATACTGCCAGTCTTTCCAGGTATGCCAACTTGCCTAAGAGCTTGCCTGGCTCAGGGGTGACTGCTACAATCCTTACTAAATGAGGGAGTGAAGGGTATGTCAGAACCCATTTCTCCATTCCAGCCCCCCAATGGCCCAGGGAGCTCTTCCCATCCCCTTCACTCCTCCTCCAGTTCAGCCAACATCCTGCCTGATCCCCTAAAGAAAAGGGAGATGAATAAACACAATCTCTGTGGTTCTGTAATTTTACTTCCTAGACCAGAAAACAATTTGCAGTCCCAGCATGGAGGAAGAAGCAGGAAGATTTTGGCAGAACACTGGAAAAATGATTATGACAGCCACAGCTTTTATAGGAAGCACCAAAATAAAGGTGAGTATGCCATTCCCTTTCTGGTACATAGTGTGTGGGAAGGACATGTGCTTTTGGGGGGTAATTCCTGCTGCACATGCTTCTCCAGTGTCCAGAAATGTTCTGTGACTTGCATTAGGAACAGCGCTCCAATGGGTTTGGACTCTTTTGAAAGGGAGTCCTAATGACTTAACAGTGACCATAGTCTCTTGAAAGTCCTTCTGCATGCAATTTTCTCCAATCTTTATGGCTTATGATATTATATCCCTACTTCACATAACCATCAACACAGTTACTCACTCTATTTCATACCCATAGTAGACTGCACCTCCCACCCAGAGCTCCATCAAGAGTTCATCATTGCTACTTGAAGCATTTCTAGTGATTGAGATCTGGATCTCTATGAAGTGAAGGATGTGAAATAATCTTCCCATCTGTTACAACCATAAGCCAGATGATGGCAGTTACCTCTGCTCCATTCTTTCTGCCGTAATGGACACAGCTTTTAGCACCGAGGCTGACAATAAGCACAAAGGTCAACAACCAAATTTACACATAGACGAGACTGTTTCCATGCAATTCTTAAATTATTCTCCTGAACAAAGAAACATGACCTGGGGAAGCTCAGACTTTTTTCCTTACAGAGGGCAGTTGCTGGAGCAAAGCACTGGAACTCACGCACTCAGCAGAAGGAAAGGTGTGTGGGGCTTGGCGAAAAGCATCCACACTGGGGTTAGCAATGAGGAGCTGGATGGAGGGCAGATGTCCACAAGGAAACACAGCTGCTTCTTTGCAGTGCTTTCCTGAAGCCCTTTGCTCTTGGCTTTGGATACCAAAAAGCCCCAGTTCCTGATGTACAGAGTAATGCAAGTGGCAGCTTTGGGAAAAGGGAGGATCTGTTCCTGGTGGGGGCATTCCCTTCCATTCTCTTCAAGAAGCTACAACTACAAACAGAGTGTGGGTTGGATACTGGAAACACAACAAGATCCTGGTGTTTCTGAAAGGCCCAGAAACAGTGCAATTTTCAATATTTTTTTGAGCCCCCTCTCAACTCTCACTTTGCTTTTTGAGGTGAGATTCCTCTGTTGCAACTACTGCAGTTTCAAAAGAGTTACAGGAAGAGAAAAAACTTTGAAATCAGGCAGGTTTTGCATTCCCCGTGACTATTGTTCTCAGTAAATTAATTTGGAGGAACAGGACCACACAGTTCAAGCAGAGATAAGCAGTGAGGTCTTGTTTCCAGGGCACAGAGAAAAGAAACTCATCCTATAAGAGATGAGAGCAAAGTGCTGCCATAGGACTGCCCAAGCCAGTCCCCACTGTAGGAATTTACACTGCTCCCACACACTAGCGTTTTCTATCAGCTTTACACCTCCCCTCTGTCATTTAAATATTCTTGCTGAAAGTGCACTCCCAAAAAACCCAGGGTAGAACCCCAGCAGCACTGAAGGCTGCAGCCAACTGACCTTTTTTCAAGGAGGTTGGCACAGAGCCCTGTGGTTTAGGTAAGGGCTACCCTGGTGCCACCTCCACAGCAGCAAGGACAGGGAACTGGGCTGAACCAGGGGCCTATGGGTTCATAACCAGTCTCAGGGATCAGTGTGGAATCTGCCACAGAGAGAAAGAAAGCCCCAGGAGAGAAGAGAGAGTCACTGAGTTGGAACAAACAGCTGCCAGGTCCACATCCATTGTCAGGGGAAACACATTCCCTTCAGTTTTCAGAGCATTCAGTGATCCTGGCAAAACTGAACCTCTGACTCAAGGAGCAGAAGGCAATGCCAGTTCTACCTGGGAATAGAGATGGACACAGAGCCAGAGCTGCTCTACTGATGTCTCTACAGCACTGAGAGATTGGGCCACTTCTGTTTCCTTTAAAGTATTCCACAGTTGCCTTCAAGCAACAAACATGATTCCATCTTATTTCCATCACACATAAGCTAAATTAAAAATAGCCAAACTTCAGCTACAGACTCAAGAATTACAACTTATTTGGAGAGGAAAAATAATATATTTGGGGTTTAACAAAACAAACATTTCTTTCTGCTGCCCTCTTCTCATTTGCAGATGCAAACAGGCAATCCAACTTCTTGTTCTGCTCAGGCTGTTCTGCTTTTGACCTAACACCTCACTGCTAAAGCCAAGCTCATTAAAACACGGCAACACTTCAGAGAAGTCAATTCTGTCCCCTAGGTTTTGCAGCCACACAGCCTGGAGTCCACTACATCATTTATACACATACTGATCTGGCTAAGATGGGAAGGGAAAGCTTGAACATGCCTCAAGCCTGCCATGTTGCTGGCTGCCTGGAGGCCAGAGACCACCTCTGCAGGTTTCAGTTCCTCCCAGGAACTGTCCTTGAAACCATGGATTGGCCTGTCTGTGCCCAAACCATGAGCTGACACCCTGCACACTTTCCTCAGCCTCTCCCCTGAGACTAGAAAAGCCACTCAGGAAAGTCAGGTGACGCTCAATGGAGAAGGTGATGGGAAAGCCCTTTCCAAAGGAGAAAACTGCATTTGTGTTTGTCTTGTCTTCCCATCTATCATGACATCATCTTTATTTTTGTAGTCCTACTAGAGAGGTTGTAGCAAGAAACTCTTGGACTCAATGGTCTTAAAGGTCTCTTCCAACCTAGTCATTCTGTGATTCTTTTTGTTGCCTCTCTAAAGCCTGTCCCAGCAGCATGGCCTGAAAGGTGCTGGATGGTACACTGCTGAGAGCAGGACCAGCACAAACACAGATGAGAAGCCTTGAAGCATTGTAACCCCAAGAATCTGGGTGTTCCCTGCACCTCTCCTCTTACCTTCTCTTTTTTCCTGGGCAAACAGGATGAGCATGGCCCATGTGCATGGGCCATTGAGCAGTTCCATCATGCCAGCCTGCTCAGCCACCTGCAGAGAGGGGAGGAACAGGCCCAGGTGATGACCCAGGTGATGGCTGAGCTGGCGACCGTTCCCTACCTGCAGAGAGTCTCTCAGGAGGATGACAAGCTGGTAGGTTTTGATTTCCAACACTTGTTTTGGCCTCTGCAGGCTGAGAGCAGAAAGGGCCAGGGAAAAGTTCTGTACTTCCATGCTGTGCTCTGGAAGTCCTTTCTCCAATGTGGGGACCTGAAAGAGTTCTCAAATTGTCCTTCAGTGCTTTGACAGTGCTGATCACCTCCAAGGGTGACTGATAGAACCACCAGGACTCACCTGTCCTTATCTGTTGAAAATCCATTCTCTGCCCCTAAAACCTCCTCAAATCAGTCTGGAAAAATGATTGCAATGATTCAGCTCATGCTTCCTTGACATCTCTGACCTCAGAAGGCACCTGCAGCAAAACAGCCTGAATCCAGGTACAGCTGAGAAAGAAAGGGGAAAGAAGAGAAAACTGATTTTCTGTACTGGGTCCATCTACCACATGCTCCCTGTCTCAGAACAAACCTATCTGCCTGCTCGTGGTAATTTGACAGTCTTGCTGCAGAGGTGCCCCAAGTCAGTGAAGATTCCGTGAGGCTGTTGAGAAACAAGGACTGGGCCCTTGGCTGACCCAACCCAGCTCCAGCAAGGGCTAGCACTTGGATGATGGCTGGAGCTAACAAGACCAAAAGTGATGGTATCCGAGGGGGTTGGGGGAAAAGAGGAGAGGGAAACATCTCCTTCTTGCTGTGAATCAGTGGACAGATGGTGTCTCTCCTTGTTCCCTGAAGGGATGCCTTTGGGTAAGCCTTGGGCCTCCAACTGTGTTGGAGCACACCTGGGAATGTTGATATCTACATAGTGCTGATAGATCTTAATTCCTCATCATGAGTAAAACACTTGGGAGGAGACTCCAAAAACTTTTGTGTGGATTCACTTTAACTTAACATATTTGAAGAAAAATTTTTGGAGCGCAGTAGTAGCACAGGTCTCAAGTACCAGTTTTCCCCAGTTTGTTCCTAAACACTGATGCTAACAGCAGGACACCCTGGATCCAACCCTTGTCCCTCTGTCTCTGAATTAAGAGTATCTGAACCATTTTGCAGGGGTTGGGAAGGGTACAGGCTGAGGCAATGCCAGGACTATCCTGGAAGGGAACTGTGGGAAGGCAATACTACAGTATTTCAGATCCACAAGAATGCAGTGCAAGGGCTGAAGCAAAGATGAGTTGACCGTGCACACTGTGAAAGATGAGTCACAAAATCATCAGAGTGCAAATTATTTTAATTAGGATTTAATTTGTGCATTCAGAGAAATTATTTCTCTGTGAATTCCACACTGATTGTTTGTATCTCGGTGCCACAGCTGCAGTCACTTATGGCAGATGCCGTGGACATCCAGGCAGGAAGAACTGGAGAGCATGTGTGGACTAAAATACAGAAGGTAACAGCCTACAGCAAAGGGCAGGAGAGCAGCTTGCTCTTTGGGCAGGAAATGTCTCTGAGTCTGGTCTGTCCAAAAGGCAGAAAAAGAGGAGGTGCCAGGTGAAACCTGATCCTGTGCCTTGACCTCTGCCCGTCCTAGGGCACCAGCCCCAGGGAGACGTGTCTGTGATTTGCCTGGGAGACAGTGGGGGTCTGTAGGAACAGGACACGAAAGAAGGACACGGTTTTACTATAATCGAGAGAACAACAGAAGCTTCAAAAAAAGAGCTCCGTTTATTATGGATACACAATTTATAGGGTTTGTAAAGTGAGAGAGGATTGGAAGATGAAATCCCACCTCTCAATTGGACTGGCTAAGTGACCAGTCCATCAGTTTCCCTTCTCCAAGAAGGAATGTAAACAAAGCTAATGTTTTTTTGTACAGTGTGTGATAAAATCTGGCTCGAGAATATAAACTTTTCAGAAGGCTTTCAAAAACAGGACAACAGGGGTCTGACTGCATCCCTGCTGTGCAAACACCATCCCAGCTGATGAGCTGCAGCAGGAAGAGTGCAGCGATGTCAGGAAGTTAGTGCCAGATTAGTTCTTATTTGGGGAGCTGGAGCTGACACCTATCTTATAAATATGAAAAGCTCAGGTAGACCATTCCAAACCGTGATTCCAAGCAGGACCATCATTCCTCCTCTGCTTCCTGGTGGCATCCCCAGCAGGGCAGACACTGCTGGATGGTCCTAAAGGAGCTGCTGTAAATCCTGCTGCTGTTCTGGTGTCCCCTTTGCCCTCACTCCACATCCCATCCACCACTTAGTACCTGTTTTCCTTCCTCTTTCTATGCTTTGTGCTCACTCAAACACCAGCACTACCCCCAAAATAGAACAGGCACTTTTAATGGCAGAGGAAATTTGTGCAGACATTTTTACTTGGTCTCGGCTGAAGAGTCCTGGGTACTCAGTGGTTGTGGTTAATAGGGCCAAGCCCTGCACTGGACCCCTGAACTATGGGATCAGTCTTCCCCAGACTTCCCACGTGCTTTTGGCCAGTCCAGGGTTTCCTAGGCTTTTATTTCAACTTCTTCAAATGGAGGCTGGCACCAGGAAGTCTCTCCCTAATCCTCTGCATGTTTCTATGCCAAGCACATCACAGCAGAGCAAACTCATGAAGCTCTTTGGGGAACCCCATGCTCCCTGTGCTCCTGTGGCAATGGATCTCTTGGCAGCAAAGGAGCCAAAGTCCAGGCACAAGTCTCCATTGAGCTCCACCAGCACAGCAGAAAACTCTTTTCCATGGCATCATGGACAGCGCTATGTGCAGCCCACCCCCTGAACAGGTCCCCTTTGCCAGCCCTATGGGCAGGAGGAGGAGACAGAGCTTCTCTCCCAGACTCTCAGCACCCCAGGACAGCAGATGGAACTGTGCATAAACTTTCCTGCTTGCCTCTCTCAAAAACATCCCCCCTCACTGACCCAAACCACAGCCAGAGCATGTGGCACAGCTCCAGTCTAAGGCCAGGGCTGAGAAGGACTTTAGGGACAGCTCAGGACATGGATCAATACAAGGGGAAACCATGCTTGGATTAATTCCCAGTTCATTCTTCTGTGCCATGCCTGAAGCAGCCCTACTCCACTGAATACCTGTCAGCATGGCAGAGCAGGGGGTTTTTTAAATTATTTCAGCTTAAAATGCAATGGGTAGATTGATTCTTTAGACCTTTCCATGATGAAGGGTCTGCATCTTGAGTAGAGCTCTGTGTGAAGGGAGTCTATTCCACAGCAATGAAGGAATTGAATCCAAACAGAAATGGAGAAAACAAAAGTAATGACAGTCGGGTACTACTGCTGCAGCCAGTTGCCCAAGAGAAGCCTTCATGTATTTTTGTTTCTAATGACTATTAGTTTCTAAATAAACTAATTGCAGCAGCTTTTGAGGTTTTTATAGTAGTTAATGGACTTGCTTGTGACACTGCTTCTTTCTAATTGCAGGTGGCACTGATTGAAGAGTACTTGAGGGAAGGAGAAGAGCATTACTTAAGGACCCCATGCGTGCAAATACCTGGAATGGAAAACATCAACTGGACTCCAAGGGGACAGAAATATTTGAGACTGGAAAATACAAACATGTTCATTCCCAACCCACAAAGCTTGGCCACAGGGCCAAAAAAAAGATGCATAATTTTTGCAAAAAGTTGATTTTGTAGGTATTTTGTAGCCATTGATGTCAATTTGATAGATGTAGATCTTATTTTAAATTGTATTAACTTGAAGTTGTATTAATTTAAATTTAAACTTTATTCAATTATATTTAACTGTATAAGTTTAAGATGCATTAGTTTAAATTTAAGTGGTATTAAGCAGTATTTACTTACATTAACTTTAAATTGTATGAATTTAAATTCAGTTTCATTAATTTGTATTTACTTGTATTAAAGTTGTATGAATTTAAACTTGTATTAAACTGTATTTAATTGTTAATATAATATTAATAATTATAATATCAAACTGTAATTAATAAGTTGCATTAGTTTAAATTGTATTGAACAGTATTTACTTACATTAACTTTAGGTTGTATGAATTTGAATTGTATTAAATTTTATTTAATTGGATAAAACTAAGTTGTATCAGTTTAAATTTAAATGATGTTAAATAATATTTATTTGCATTAACTTTAAGTTAGGTGAAATAAGGTTTACATTGCATTAAATTAGATTTACTTGTATTAACTTTAAGTTGTATGAATTTCAATTTAAATTGTATTTAATGTAAACCTTTAAGCTGTATTTGTTTAAATGTCAGTTGTATTAAATTGTACTTAATGGTATAAAATATGAGTTGTATGAATTTCAATTTAAATTTTAATGATGTTAGATTTTACTACACTGTATTTAATTTAACATTGTAAGCAACACCAGTCTTCTGCTCTGAGCATATCTTGTGTCCAAGCTCTGTCACATCCTTCTGACTTGACCATGACTCAAGCAGCTCTGCACACAGGGATCCCCCACCCTCAGCTGAGCAGAACTGAGCCTCCCTTACCTCCCCTGCAGTCGCCGGGACTATCCAAAGGGGAAGAGTGGCTCCCAGCCCTGGAGGCTGTGGCAGCTGCAAAGGCACAAACAACAGGACGGGAACAGCAGAAAGCCAAACAGATACATAACAGGAAGGAAACAGAAGAAATCAAAATGGAGCCTGGCTGCTGGGCCAGTGTTAAGGGTGGTGTAAGAAATAAGTTAGGGGAATTAATTGTTACTTGTTGTAAAACTCACACTTGTTACAGGAAACTAAGTTGTAAGTGTTGCCTAAGTTAATTAAGATGACCTTGATGGTTATAGTTGCGCTGGTTAATTAAGTTGGGAGATACATTGTGCTTCTTACCCTTAAAATGTACCCCAGTTCTACACCCTATTTCCCACAATTAGTATCTGAGTTCCATTCTCTGTTAAACCCCAGGTGTGTGAATCCCTGTTAAATCCCTGTTAATTCTTCATCGAGTAAAAGCAGCTGCTGCTCCTCCACTAAATCCTCAAAGATGGCAAAGAGCCCCAAGACATCGAGCCCTTGACAACTCACTTAGCCCTAGACAACACACAACCAATCAGGAACCTAGGCAAATAAGCCAGTCAAAGGGGACCTATTTGATCCAGGTAAGGACCAATAGGAATGAGGATACAAATTCCCAAATTCTACCAATCAGGAGGCTCCTCTAACAGGATAAAAGAGCATGTCTGAGCTCTGCTCAGGGTCTTCTGACCTCAGTGCCTTGAAGAAAGAAGAGCTCCTAGAGACTTTGGACTCTGAGGAGAGAGGAGGAGCTCCCGCCCCAAGAAGACCCCGGATCAGACTCCACTGCAGGGAGACCTGACCCAGCTGACATTGGCTCTCAGAGAGCGGTGGCATGCTGCACTGACGGGCCCCCTTTTCTCAGGCTGTGTTACAATAAAAGAGTTGAAATCACTTGGAGCATTTGGCTCCCGTATTTTTCACAGGTGGGAAGCCCTTTGTTCTCCATGCCCCAAGGGTGGTGTTTTCCCCCCGCTGAATGGGAATTGGTTCTGAGCACGGCACAAACCCTCCAGGGAGGAGCAGAGTTGCCCCTGCCTTCTCCAGGGCCCCTCTTGGGCTCAGGGCTCAGCCCCATGTCTCACCCTGTCCTGGGGGCACACCTGGCACCACTTGGGTTCCCAGAGAACCCAAAACTGTCATCAGGGAGCAAAGGACAGCCCTGCTTTTCCCCAGAGACCACTAAAGCAGCTGATGCTCCAGTGGCAGCCCCACCAGATGGGCACGGTCCCTGCTAAGCCTGAGCTGCCATTTGGCCACTGCCTTCACTTTGCAAGGGAAGAAGCGTGCTCACCCTTACAGAAACCACATTCGGGTCATGGCATTTTCTTATTCAGGGAGAATTTTAAAACAAAAAGACAGAAAGAAAGGGAAAATCCAGCCCCAGACCAAAGACTGAATGAAAAGTCCAGGGCCTCAAATGTATTGAGCCACTTAATTCCCATGATCTTCTACCACAGACAAGTCTCAATCCCACAGATTCTCAGCTGCCAGATACCATTTCCCAGGCTCTCAGGAAAGAGTTTGGAAAACTAAGAAAGAACTGGCAAAACCCTTGGTGCTCCTTTGCCCGTTCTTCAAGGAGTAAGTAGAAAGAAATTTTTTTGCAAAAATGTGAGCTACTGAAATATGCAGGACAGAAAGAGGAAGAATTCTTGCTCTTTGGAAACAGCATTATTGTGCCATGGAGTTGATTTTATCAGGGGAGGTTTTATGACACACACTGGCAATGGTCATCTGTGATGGGCAGACGTGCACTAACACACACAGGTGCTCTCCACAGATCATAGTCACAACACAGACTTTGGAAAACTTCAAACAAATCCTCTTACTTGGAAGTGATATTTCTATAACTTGGGTCAAAGTTACAAGATACTTATATAGCTTGAGGTATAAGATACAAATATAAATGGAATCATAATTTTCCATACCTATATAACTTGAGTCATAACTTCCTATACAATGTAGTAGCTAATATATGAATAACTAGTTGCTTAATGCTTAAATAAGTGCATGTTTTCTGATGTCCCAGCCTGCTCTTTGATGTCACACCACCACTCGCTGATGTCACACAGCTGCTCTCTGCCCTCAGAGCCAACTCTAGGATGTCATACACCCACCCTGTGATCTCACAACCCACAATATGATGTCATAGCATGATCTAGCATGTCACACAGGCAGTTCTGTGGTGTCACTATCCACTCTATGGTTCCCATCACCATCCTGTGATGTCACAACTTTCTCTGTGATGTCACACAGCTATCCTATGATCCCACAGGCCTCCCTGTATTTCACACAGCCCCCTGTATGTAACAGTCTATGTGACAGCCATCCTTTGACCTCATAGCCCTCTCTGGGATGTCACACAGCCCCCTGAGATGTCACAGCTGTCTCTGGGATATAACAGGCAACTCTAGGATGCCACAAACTACCTGTCATTTCATACAGCTGCCCTGGAATGCCCCAGCCTGCTCTTTCATCTCACACCACCACTCGCTGACGTCACACAGCTGCTCTCTGCCCTCAGAGCCAACTCTAGGATGGCATACACCCACCCAGTGATGTCACAACCCACAATGTGATGTCATAGCATGCTCTAGGATGTCACACAGGCATTTCTGTGATGTCACTGTCCACGCTAGTCTTCCCATCACCATCCTGTGATGTCACAATTTTCTCTGTGATGTCACATGTACCTCCCTATGTCACAGAGCCCCTTTTGATGTCACAGCCTTCTCTGGGATGTCACACAGCCATCCGATGATGTCACAGCCCTCTCTGGGATGTCACACAGCCCTGTATGATGTCACAGCCCACTCTGGCATGTAACAGGCAACTCTAGAATGTCACAAACTACCTGACATTTCATACAGCTGCCCTGGGATGTCCCAGCCTGCTCTTTGATCTCACACCACCACTCGTTGATGTCACACAGCTGCTCTCTGCCCTCGGAGCCAAATCTAGGGTGTCATACACCGACAGTGAGATGTCACAACCCACAATGTGATGTCATAGCATGCTCTAGGATGTCACACAGGCATTTCTGTGATGTCACTGTCCATTCTAGACTTCCCATCCACATCCTGTGATGTCACAACTTTGGGAGGTCACACAGCCTGCTCTATGTCACAGCCCCTTTTGATGTCACACAATTCCCTCTGTGATGCCCTAGTTGGTTGATGACCTCACATAACCTGTTCTGTGCTGTCACACAGCCCCT
>VZTR01021661.1:18190-38154 GCA_013400775.1 Chaetops frenatus | reverse complement strand
CTCGTGGAAGGTGTTCTTGCCTATTGCAAATAGAGGATCTTTCAGGTCCCTTCTAATTCAAGCCATTCTATGATTCTATGATATCAAAACAATCTTCTTTCCTAGAAAATGTACTAGATGCCAAAGGCAACTCAAGAAGAAATCAAAGATTTCCTTTTTTAAAAAGGATTGTAAAAGCATTTCTCCTAGAATTTCTTTCTTAGCAATAAAAGATCCTCCTTATTCCCATTCCTTTAATTATTTGTCTTCCTCTATAGGGAAAGAATTCAATAATATTTTTGTTTTGGGGGTACAGGTAATTTGGTGGTTAATTTTGTTTCTTGGGGTTTATACTTACTATATGTCATCTGCTCATATTAAAAAAAAAAAAAAGGTAATTTCAATTTTCTCTAGGGAAAGGGGAACCTCTTAGTTACATGAGTTTTAGGTAGGGTTGAAGTCTTTCTCTGACTCTGAGCTATGAAGCACCTGACATCTCCTAAAATGTAATAAGAACAGTCTCTTGATAAGCCCAGGTCTTTTACAAAGACAATATTACAAGTTGTCACTCTTTCTCCACTTTATTAATGTACACATGTAGTTCAAATACTTAAATAATAAGAGTAAAATTGACACAACATATGATGAATTTTACCTGATTGCTCCCTTGTCACCTTGGTAACTATTTAATTGTTTCTTATATAGAAGTGCCCAGTCTGAAATTAATAAGTGCTTTCGCTATGTAGCTAATCTATTCCTTTTTATCTGTAATATTCATCATGAGTTGCAGCTCAACAGAACTTGTGTCTTGTCAAAGTATTCCCCTTTTTCCAGACCCTAAACACCATCAACCTTTGCAAAGCAGCAAGCTATTACAGTGCTTACTATGTTTTCCAGACAGGCTTGCATTTACTCATACCTGCAGACTAAATGGTAAAGATTCATTATTTCCAGTTCTGAACTATGTTCATACTTATGTCTCATGTATCTTGTCTCAGCTTGTTGGTAGTGTCCTGAATTCCGTTCGCTTGTTTCTGTCCCAGAATTTTCACCTTTTTAAAACAATATAAGAAATCTTATGGCCAGGGGCAAATAGCCAGATTGTATGCAAAAAAGCCTGTAGAAACAATCAAGGAACAAGTGATATGAATATTTTCAAATCCAAACAGAGTACACAGGCACATGTATTTAATAAGCTTAGATAACATCTCAAAGACCCTGGCTTATTGTTTTTGTATCCCCTCCATACAGTTATGGATTAATTTAAATTGCCATTAATCCATCCCAGCCCCTTTGGTCTTTAAGTTGTATATAGAAGAACAGAACCAAACATGGCATTTTTCAAGTTCTGCAGTAGATCTGGTCACATCAGACTGACTCAAGGACACTCAAAAGCAACTTCATGTAAGACTCTTTTTCTGCCTCAGAAAAGGTCAGGCTATTACCATTTCTAGCTACCTTTAGTGTATTGAGATGCAACAATAACACAAATTAGAGTAGCTGATCATAAGTAGTTTCTACTTTTCATTCTATTTTAAATTTTTAGTTAAAGTTATTAGTCCAAAGTCAGATACAAATGGAGCAAAACACACATTACCACATGTTCATGTTTTATCTCATTTCTTGTGGTATGAATCTACTTTGTGGGTTTTGAGCAGTCAATATCATAACATGGCATCTCTCTCGAACACTATTCTTTCACAATATCATACATATTGAAAAGTGACCTAGTTTTGTATCAGTCCATAAAGTTACAGACCATAAATCAGATGATTTATGACTAGCTGGACTACGCCTGGAAAAGTTTGTGAATACACATTGATAGGAAGGTGACATTAAAACAAACAGCTGCAACTCTGGATTTAATTACACATGAATTTAATAAGATGTTTCAAATTTTAATTTGAGGAATATGATTTCTTTGATATACACTACTGAATTATACAATCATGAGCTGAATTATTCCTTCACTTTTTTTATTTCATGTTTTCTAATGTTTTCTCCATCATCCATGTTAGATTGAGCTCCAAAATTCCTCATACACAAACCTTTATGTGGTTCAGGAAGTAACATAGCCTCTTATGTTAGTATTCACATAAATAATCCCTGATCTTTTACTGATGAAAAAACCAACATCATAAGACAAAGAAAATCAGGTTGATGTGTCCTTCCCATGATGGATATACAGATGATATATCTTCTTACGAGATTGGATGCCCAAAAATTGGACAAAAAGACACAGTGTAATTAAATCTACACAATACCACTTAGCAATGGAATCTGACCCTGCCATATGACAGACGTGATGCTGCCATAGGAGAGGCAAGACACAAAGGAAGGTATAGAAGAAAAGGCCATAAGGAACACAACACCATTACAGAGCAGTCAACACAGCTCATGTCTAAAGGGCCACTGAGTAAAAAGGGCTACAGACAACAGCTTTTGGACATGTTGTCCATACAGGGAGTATAATTGCTCTGCTTTATAGCTTTAATAAATATATGGGACTTCCCATTATATGCAATAATGTAGAGAAATGCTATCAAGAAGACAAGATGAGCATAAAGCATAAATACCTCAGAATCCATTAGTGGAAAAAAAATAAATGTTATGTTATGACTTACATTTTGTAGAATATGTTAATGGTAAGGACATTAATATATATATGTGGATGTGAGTGCTAATGTCAGAAATCTCTAGGAAGTTAATTATATGTTTTTCTGGAGATATTTAATTAAATTTTGAAGGTCAAATAATTGTTAAGCAAAACAATTGGGGCTGTAGACCATAAATTCTAAACTGTGCCCATGCAAAGAGACAGATTTGCAAACAATCAGGATACAATGTCGGCTCAGTTTTCATTATTACCTCTCATACTCAGAAAAGAATATAACTTTTGTTATAACAGATAATCTCTTTTAACAGCAATGTTAAACAAAAACATACATGCATGTGTAGCATGGTTGTCCTATGAAGACAGTAAAGATAAAGCTCTAGCTGATATCAACTCAGTAGATAGGTAATTTCTAGTTAATTAGATATGCAGCAACTAGCTAATACAGTATGTAAAAACTCTTACTCTGTTTAAACTGCACTCCTCCTCAAGACCCAAATTTTCTTCCAAAGTGAATGCACTAAAAAAGAGACATTGAATAGGGATGAGAAGGACAGAAACAGAGCTTATAAAATTTAATCTAAAAATGAGCAGCACTTTATTTATTCCCCATTGCATTTCCTGTCCNAAAAAAAAAAAAAAGTTTATGACTCTATATTTATATTACAAGATTTCATTAAAAAAAAAGCAGTGAAATGAAAATCATCACCTTCCAGGATGTTTTGCTTACTCAGCTGTAATTGCCAGAATCATGCCTTATTTCACTTTTCTCAGAAAGGAGTACCAGTGGCTTCTGGTGGTCTCTCAACACACTTTTGTGAGACTGAATATTTTAGTGATTCAAAGGCACTCACAATTTACACACAATTTGTTTCACTTCTTCTAAAAGAAACTTCAGAAATTTACTTCCAGCCCTTGAAATATAGTATGTGTCCACCAACCCCACTGCATTTTGGAGGGGCGGAAGGATGGGGGTACATTCAGAGGGTTTCAAAAATCCTGGATCTCCTGCACTCCAGATGTTCTGCTTCATATATATGGGAAGCCTTATTTTGTAGCACTTTCTAGTTCACCAAAACCACAATCTAAACGTCATTTTGAAGACTACACATATATTTTATGGTGTCTAAATAGATGATGCATGTATCTTTATATTATAGAAGTAGTTTGAGAATAATGAAAACCAAATGCACCTAACATATACAGCCTAATGTTTAGCTGCCATCAGGTGAGACCTCTAACTTTTAAAGAAGTAGAGAAAATGTCCTGGTAGAGTTGAATTGTTGACAGCTATGACTTTAATTAGGCTTCACTTCGTCATCACTACTGCTCTTTCTGGCACTCTCAGAAGAGCTACAGAGAACTGTCTGGCCAGTCTTTAAACAGAAAGTCAACTGTCATTCATGTTTCCCAGAGCCATGGATCTCTGGATTGCATCTGACACATATTCCTGTATTGAGGTTGTCATTATTGATATGATTAAGAAAATGCTGCCCTGTTGGAACACCCACTCTTCAACATATAAATGAAACTTCTGAGAAAGACCAAAAAACCTTTATCAGAGACAGAAAACACAGAATAGTTCATGCAGCACTAACCAGTGGAGCAAAATGGAAATTAGTATTAAGAATTCAAATTAATCCTCTTAGCATCAATAAAAATAATTTAAACTCATCAGACTGCCTATTCCCCTTCAAATCATATATATTACAATAGTCTCTTCCTGGAAAAGTGAAGCACAAAAGCATTGTGATAGTTTCTGGGGTTTTTTCTGCCCTATGGTGTTGATTTTTTACAGCTGATTCTCTTCGTACATTTGTGTATCAAACCAATCTCAGTCCCTTCTGTAATTATATTTCATAAATTACCCAGGTTCAGGAAACTGGGATTTTTTTTCTTTTTTTTTTCTGTTAGATAATGTACCATTCAAATTCCCTTCCCCTGTTACTAAGCTTTGTTGGTGAAACAGACTGCATTCAACCAAAGGTTTGTATTGTTTTTTTGTTGCTTCAGTAAAAACAAAATAAAAGTCTTCTGTCTTAAACTTCTGACAACTAAATGAATTAAAAAATAAAAGCACAAAGCAACAAAAATATTTTCTAGGGATTAAATTTGTGCTCTTGTATTATGCAATCATTTGACTGAATGAATGTTGGAACAGATTAATTTGAAATCCTGCTTGAGTATTTGGAATTGAAAACAGAACAATAAGTCATTGAAAATTTAATTTTCCTTAGATTTACAGTGAAAGCTCAGATTTGATCTATGGCATCTATGTCCCAAGAAACTGGCCATTCCTAATGCTATCACTCTTCAGACACATACTTCCATCACTGAAATGTAAGGTATAACAGATATTTGGAACACTGGTAAAGGACTACAGCAATGAATTAACAAACTGAACATGACAGAGAAAGCTTTATAGAATGTAGTTACGATGAACAGACATCAAGCAGCATGCTAAGCCTCTGATTCAGCAATGTGCTTCTGTCCCAGCCCCTACTTCAAGGATGGGAGCAGTCCCACTGATCTGAGCCAGCCCCACACCTGGCACAGAGGGCCGCACTCAAGGAGCAGGATGATGCTCCAAAAGCACAGTTTTGCCACAGCTCTGCTCCCATCAGGAGCAAGTCAGACCCATGTGATAGCAGGTGCAGCAGCTGATGACAAAGGCACAGCAGGCCTGGAGAGTGGGGGCTTTCAGAGAAGTGATCATAAGTTTTCCTGGCACTTTCAAACCCACAGAGACCATGGAAATATCCTGTGGAGCCACACTAACACCCTCCTACTCAAATCTCACTGGGTTTTGTTTATTAGTTTGATAGATATCATTGCTGTTGTTGTTCTTAATGTTTTAACACTTTTATATATTTTAATTTTAGAAATGCACAGGTACATTCATGAGTCCATCAGGATCATATCTAACAGATCTGCTGCTCGTCTCATAGCTGCTCATATATTAAAATCTACTAAAACTATTAATTCTGCCTGTCCTGAAGAAGTCACTAGGCTTCCTAGAGTTATAGAACAGAAAACAAATAAACAAAAGTTTGATACAACAATATCCAATGCTCAGGTATTTAAAGCAAGGCTACTGTATTTTACATATACAAAAAATGGGAAGGATACAGGAAAATAAGGAATCAAATTAATCCTTAAATATGACTGAAGTATGGGGTATTGTATTACAAAATCTAAAAAAAGAAAAAAAAAAGTGGGAGAAAGATGGAGAGAAAGAGTGAAAGAAAGGACGATGGGAAGTAATAAAGATCTTCCCCAGAATCAACTGTGTTTGAAGCTCCCAGCAAAAAGGGAAATGCCTTTTTGTCTCATGAATGGGCAAATGAACTCTACAAAGTAAGACTGCCTCAAGTACAAGATTAGTCTTGGACAAAGAGGTTTTGTGGCTTCCATTCCAAAGGGCGTTACTCCTCTTACCAATTAAAGCACCCATTTCAGGCAAAGTCCAGCTATCCTCTTCAACTAAGGCCTGCAGCAACACTTCATGTCATGTATTCCTAGTCCTTCCAAAAAAAACAACTGGAAACTTTAAGCAAAATTACTTGTCTTCCACTGCTCCCAACTCAATATTATTTCAGAATAAAGCAACCTGCTTTAATTTATTTCTCTTTTCAAATTTTTGGTCTCCATCCCTGCCTGATATATGTAAGACCAGAACTCACTGTACCACTAGAAGACTCCCAACTTTTCATACAGAAAAGAATTTGCTTAGCTAATTTAAGAATCTTTTAAAAAAAATTGCTTCAAGCACCATGTGGTAGTTCTTCCCCACTTCCTGCTTCTCTTTCTTGGACTACATAATGATTTTTGAAATGCTCGTTAGGCCTCAGCCTTGATGAACAACACTTGGGCTTAGCTCCTCTTGAGCTTGTCAAAAACGAGTTCTCCCAGGAACAAGCGCTGCCTAATAAGCTTCTTTTCTTTTAAAATGAACAGCCTCAGAAACATATTTTTGCCTTAATAACAACCCAAGTGGAACACCATTTTTATCATCAAACTTTCAAATAAATTACTGACTCCAATTGCTGCCAGGATAGAAAATTACTATGACAAAATCCAACTCTCTTGTGGCCTTATAAACTACTGTTCTAAGTGAGATCCTTTGAGCTCTCCTGGACCACAGTGCACTGTGACCAGAAAGCTCCATCTAAGTGGGATGCCTCTCAGTGCCAGTAAAATCTGAAATTTGTTATACCTGGATGATCACCCAATGATGACACAAAGCCTGGGTTGATACCCTCCAATCCTCAAAACCTAATCCTTTGACCACTGAGAGTCTGCAAAAGCATCCACCACAAATACTTAACTGAATTCAATGGGAATTTTTCAAAAGTATATGCCTTGTACACACTCCTTCAGCTCTCTGTGTGTATGAGTGTGAATATGACATGGCAAATGTACTGTGAATGTTGCTCTCTTAGATTTTTTTAATATATTAGATTCATAAGTAAGGCCTAGAAGTGAGTTACTATTATTTTATAGTAACTTTAATAAAATCTTTCATTAAATTGTTTAAATTAGGCTATCAGTTAAGTGCTGTAAAGTTTGCATCTTAAAATCTCGAGGCCCAAATCATTTTTCAGGTCTGGGGCTAAATTTGGCAAGGAGAGATCCACTCTTAACATAGTGACTCAACAGGAGAGTTTCCCTTATTCTTTTTTATCATTATAATTTCTTATTCTTACCCTTTTTCCATCCCAAGCCTTCACATAGATTTTTTTTTTTTTTTGGTTGATTTAAGTTTTTACTCAGATTTTTCTTTGTGTGCTTTAACAATCCAGTAAGTAGTAGAGTGAACCTTGCCAACAAAATTTGTCACATTTTCATTTTACCACCAAACCTGCTTTTGTCACTATCCTTGAGAGACCTAAAACACTTACTTGTGACACATCACTTCAAATAAGTAATTAAATTTATAAAATCAAACAACAAGAAATTTTAAAAAATAAATTGCAAATTTTTTTTCATTCTCTAAGAAACCAAAATAATCCAAGAAAATAGCTGAATGAAAACTGAAAATATCTATCTTCATCACTCTCTTTCTGGAACAAGGGAAAATTCCCATGTAAGTAGAAATTTTCAGGCACTGGTTGCTTCATTTTTCTGATCATCCTTCAACATAAGTTAAAGCTAGAATTTACTTATTTGAACCAAAGAGTCAATTATAAATCTATGAAATCACCCATAAAGATATTGTGAAGATTCTGTATCATCTCTTTGAAAAAGTCATGTTCATTATATACCTCTAATACAGCTTTGAATTTTGTGTGAAGATTTCACATTCCCTTTAAAACTGCATAAAACATTCCAGTACACAAAAGTTGCCTTGTCCACCTTTTTTAAATGTCACATTAAAGAATAAAATTATTGACTACCTCATTTATAAATACTTAAGTGCCAAGATGTAGGCAGTCCAAATTGTATTACTTAAAAAGAACTGGGTATGACAAATGACATCCTCACAATAAAGGACCTTTTAGACTAAAGAAAAAAAAAAAAAAAGGTACATTGGCTTCTAGACTGTGTGCCAATCACAAGCTGAATTATTCTGTTCAGTGGTATTTTTGTGGGATTTTTTTTTTTTTATATATAAGGAGCTAAGGGAATAATACTGAATGAAAAATACCCTTACCATTAAAAACGCTCATCCTATTACCATCAGTGAAGCAGCAGGAAATTCAGGTGCTAATGAACACCTCTAACCTTAACCACATCTATGAAAAAACTTGCTTTACCTAAGCATAAGTGAGAGGAAAAAGCAGGCTTACAGTGTATGAAAAATGACATGTTCAGAAGTATTGTAACAGAATGATCTAATTCCACAAAAGAAGTTTGTATGAATGTATTTTTTGTGCTACCTGTAAGAAGACTGAAGCTTATATTTTGTATGATCACAAGGAATTTATGGATTGGATAGCACAACGGTAATTATAGCATTAGTGTAAGATTAGAAAATGATAAAATTTCCATGTAACGTAAGCCATTACATGTAATATAATCCAGAAAAAAAAAAAAAGTTTAAAAAATCCCAAACTGACAACTTTCTTTCCTGACTTTCTAAGGTCTTTCTCTCATTTAAAAGCATAAACAAATTATTAAGCCTGTCACAAGTCTTCACATTGATTTATATATCCATCTTCATTTTAACAAAACCAACCACAAATGTTTTATTCTTGAATTTTTCATATTCTTCAATGACATCTCACATTACTATGGATGCACAAGAATGACTACAAAGCATTCTGTAACTCATCGTGTTGGTAGCATGTTCTTGTACCAGCACAAATACTCAAATGAGACAGCACTGAAAAGAAATAGAACCCTTATGTTCTATCTCAAAAGAAAATCAATTTACAATCTCCCACATGAGCTTCTCTCATTCTGTTTTTGTTTGTCCTTGTTTTCTCCTTATTAAAGGAAAATTGCAAAAGCTACATTTCTGCCACTAGTTTATTTTGGTCAGTTAATGAAGCATGCATATTTGTTATAAGAGATAAGATTAAGTGAAGAAGTTTTACTAAATTATATGAATAGGTGAATAGGAATTAATTTCTCTAGAATCTGTAGCACGTTCACAGTTTTGCCTGACAAATTCCTGGAAGACAGGTTTCCACAGTATACAGACAAATATTTGAGAAGAGACTTAGAAGATGAGAAAAAAACTATATCATGAAAATTAAAAAATAAAACATTATGCTAATGTTGGTTTGTTTTGTTTTGTTTGATGTTTTTGTCTTGGTTTGGGTTTGTTTGCTGGGGTTTTTTTTCAGCATAAGAAAAGGACTTATATGTGTATTTACAGTCTAACTCCTCTTTAATTCTCCTCCGCCCTGTAATTCCCAGACAAAACCAGCTCTACCGTACTCCTGTAGTCATAAGGAAATCTACAGAGGCTGGCTAGAAGCATCATTCAGGAATATGATAGCAAAGAGCTGGATCTACCTAAAACCAGCCCAGATGTAGGAAATGAGGGAATATGTTGACAGCCGATCCAGCATGTTAACTCAGAGGAAATGCTCCTGAGATGTCCCTGAGACAGAAAATGGAGTGTGCCGTGTGTGGGAGTTCATCACCACAGAACACGGTCACAAAGCAAATGGAAGGACTTAGTGTCTCTTCTTCATCTTAAGTAATTAATCTTGTTTTTAATTTTTATGCCTTAATTACTTTGGTAACCTCCTTCCTCTGCTGCAAAAGTCAGGGACTGGCTGACCTTGTAAAACAAACTGTCACTTTCTCTTTCTCTGTGTCATTCTAGTTCTTGGTAAACCTGAATTGCTTCAAAGATCTCTGGTCTAAGCTGCAACCAGGTCTCATACATTTGCAGGAAACACACATTACGAAACCTGCAATTTTACTATTTCTTTTTTTCTAACTAAAATATTTTCCAACATGGTATTCACATTCCATCAAAGTAATAGATTTTTCTTTGTATTTCCTCTGGCAGAACACATTCTTCTATAGAAAAGTAACTGCCTTATTTTTGGATCATGCAGTATGGAAGCAATTATTTACTATGTTTCAAATTTGTATTATTTGCCTCTTACTACACAAAGGTTTTAATTTCAGTTTTCAAAATTATTAAGATAACAGTGACCTCCTCCAGTGACCATGAAGCACTCTACAGAACAGAACTCTGCTTCAAAGCCTCCACTTCTACTCAAATACATTATGAATTCTATTAATTCATGGAAATTGATGCCTTTGTAGATTAATGTGAGACAAAAAAAACCCCAAAGTCTGTTCTTCACATTAATTAAGAGCTCAAAATCCCAAACCTTTCAAAATTGTCTGTATGATTCTGGTGTGTAACACATTATATTGTTTCAAGTTATAAGCTGGACTGAGTTCAAAGAAGCAGGCAAGTGAAGAAGTATCTCTTCATTGTGCATCTTTCTGATCAGAAACACATGAAAAGCCTTCCTCCCTCATCAACAAGTTCAGATGAAGTTCACAAAGTATGGTAATGTTCAAAAGGTAAAACCTATTGCTAAAAAGTAAAGCACCTATCTGAAAGCACCTGCCCTAGTTGAAGAGAGAGGAGAAGAAAAGGTGACCACACCCTGGAAATTCTGCCATTTTGCTTCCCTCCCTCCAGTGGGAAGGTTGTCAGCATCAGCCCTGTAGCCCCCTCCCTCTGCTGCTGCCATCCATCTGCTCCCATTCCTCCATGGCATGGATGGGATGTGGTGTTGGAAAGCACCGAGTGCAGCTGAGCCCAGCAGAGTCAGCACAGTGCAGAGGCACAGCCCCAGTGCAGCCTGAGCCCCAGTGCAGCAGAGCACTGGCAAGGCATGACACAAAAGGTACAGCTGTGACAGGGGTTTGGCCATGGTTGTTTCACGTTGTGGGGCTTGGGGACAGGGCCAGCCAGCAGCACGGGTACAGCCACCATCTCATCTTTGTCCCGGCGGCCAGACAGAACCGAGTTTATGTGGCTCTTTGTGGGAAAAGCACCTTCTCTTTTTGTATACTTTTGTTAATGCTACTGCTGCTGTTACTGTGGGTTTCTTATTCCATCACTTTTTGTTTTCAGTAATTTGTTATCTCAACCCATAGTCTCTGCCTTTATCCCTCTCATACTGGAAGGGACTAGGGGGAGACGAGCAGCATATTTGTAATTTAATTTCCAGCTGGTCTTAAACCACTGCAACACCACAGAAATGACTGAAACCTTGACTGAATTTGCCTAGTGCCCAGCCTGAACTGTTACGTGACTCTGGTATGTGCTGTAAAAGCAAACCAAGCACAAACAGCTTCTATGGAGAGGTTTTTCTCAAAGCTCTGAGCTACACCTGACCTGCTCTGATGATTAGGTATGCACAGGAAAGAAACAAAGAAGATGAACCCATAACAAATTTGTGCCCAGGTAAGACATTTTGGAACAGGAAGCCAGAAGGTGATAGTAACCTAGGCAACAATGTCCAGTTAACTACAGGTATGGAGAAAGCAAAGGGAAATGGTGCTGTCACCAATGAAAACATTGGTGGCTTACATTAGTCAGTTGTGTTAGAAAACAACAAAGAGTGAAAACAACAGCCCTTCATAGAGGACATCCTTGCACAGTGGTGCAATTCTACTCACAAATACCTTTTACATTGTATGTCACTAAGCAGTGTGGTTCTGTTCCTGTGCCTACCTCACCCATGACAATTGTCTAAAATGCTCAGTTTTGAAATCCTTCATCATATCCTGTGACTTATTTTTCCACTAGAATCTTAGGCTTAGATAGTAGTACACACAGAGACACTTCAAGTTGTGCTCAGAAGAGATCCATGTGGCCAGTTTTTGCAGTCTTGCATCAAGAAATTTACAGCCCAGAATAGACCCTGAGCTTTATGAAAGCACCTAAAGATATAAACATGGCCAAAACTCTGTGACTGGTGTGTCTTAGTAATCATGAATCAATAATTTCTACTTAGCAATTCTTAAAATTAAAAAATCAAAACCAGCCGCTCGCAGTGGGGCTTGTTTTAAAGCCCTTGTATAGAGAGAACAAACTCCCTTGAGGCATCAGACCTTGTAATGTGCACTTCTTCTATCCCAGTGTAGCTCAGACTGTAAAAAATGCTGATTATCTCCTACTACCTGATAATACATGCACAAAACTATTTTTACAGTATTATACAAATATTTAAAATGTTCTGAAAGAATATGTTCAGAGAACACAACTGAATATGAAATAACTAAATAATGGGAATTATTTAGATATCATTACAGCTGGTATGTCGTATGTAGAACAAGAACATGCTCAAGTACAGTAAACGGTATTTATAGTTTGTAAAACTATGAAGATGGCATAAAAAGATTTAATACTGTGAGAGACTTTAATTACTGTTAATGGCTTAAATATTGTTATGAAGGACCTTTAGCCCATTATGGTAAAACACACCAAAACCCACTTCTCCCTGAATATGCCTCCAGACTGGAACTTTAGACTGTGAGTTAAACTGCCTAATGGAACTTAAGATAAAGGTGACACCATTGTCCATTCATCTCAGACTTAGGGAGAAGTAAATAAGGCTGAAGGAGAAAAATGTATCAACAAAGAAAGCCAGAACAAGAACTACCCTGAAAATAAGCTCTGGCTGGCTTCAGGGTCAGGGAGTATGGGGAGAGAGTTTTTGGGTATGTGGCATAACCTCTGGTCAAACGCAGTGAACACCCACCCTCTCTTACATAAATTGTCCTAGCTGTAAACCCCCTCCCCCTCTGGAAGGCCACATCCATAGGACATTTGTGTGAGGGGCAGCTGAGGAGGTGCCATAGACCATCAAAGACCCCCTGAACTCTTCAGACTCATTCCTGAGGCCTTGAACCAGAGCATTGCACGTGATGCAAAGTGATGCTGCAGATCCACAATCTGTTGCAAGAGATAGTGTCAAACTTGCCCCCACCTCCCTGCCAGGGACAGTACCTGGACATTTCCACCTGGCCTGAACATCTAATAATCCACTGAACTCTATGCTTTGCAGGACCCTCATTATGCAGAAGACTAGAAGAAGAGGATCAAGGGGAGTGTGCTTCAGCATATGGTCTCATTTGCATCTTAATTCAGGCAGAGGCATCTTTCTAAAAAGTTTAATATGCCTATAGTAACAAATATAAACCAAAGTTTTGGGGGGATGAAACTTTTTAGCATAAATGATTTTGGTTTTTTCCTTATTTCTGCCTGAAAACACAGGCATGAAAATATGAATTTGCTAGAAGGCATTTTAAAAAACCACTAAAAAGTACTACTTGCCCCCCAACTTACGGAGATAAGATGTATTGTTTTATTTATTTACCACAGTAAAGTACAAGAAAAGGTACAGTATTGAGCTTTCTCTCCTTTGATCTTTCTGTAAATTAATGGAATACTTAACTCTGAACATTTCATGGCTGTTGCAGAAATAAACCAAACTGAAACTGTCCGGTTAGCCTCAGAGGTGTGTTCTCCCATCCATGTATGCACACAGCCTCTATTAGCGTTAATGAGAATTAGTCATGCATATGGATGAGAGATCAGACCCCTTAATTTGTTTAGATGAGACCAATTTTAATCAGTGTAAGCTAATGCATAATTTTGCAGCATGCTTGTGTGGTTGGTGAGTCAACATGTTTTGAGGGTTTTACTTCATATTCCAGGAGAGCCTGTATATGCTGCAAATATTTGAAACATAAGAATGTCAGAAGATTAGTCAGGAATATTATTCTCAGGGCATATTATCCCAGTAAGAAGAGGAGCTGCAGCCACTTTGAGTGACTTTGCAAAAGCAAACCAGAACAGACAGTGACTGTTGAATTCCAGAAGCATGATTTTGCATTGAATCTCTACCATTAAAAAACCCTGTGTAGCCATCATTAAAGTCTGTTATAATAAATAATTGTTCTTGATCATTAAACACAGGTCAGTAAATTTATGTTCCAAGTGAATCTTCAAAATCTGTATTAGCTCCTAACCTCACAACAACCTCATACTCAGCTCAGTAAACATGTTTATTCAAATAAAACAAACATCAAGAAAAATTACTAAAATGCATTACACAAAAAAAAAAACAAACCCTAAAACACACAATACAAGGTGAGACTGAAGACCTGCTCAGAGAAAAACTTTTGTTACTCATTTGAAAATTACTTTCAGTCTCAAAAACAAAAAGCAACTTTTACATTAAATACACTATTTTTCCACTGCTTCACCTTTTACTAGTAATCAATCCCACTTTGTGGAGATCAGGTTATTTTTGGAGACACAGAACTGTGAAGGCATTGTCTGTTTCATGAAAAAAAAAAATGCATGGACAGATAAATAGAGAAGCCTTTCTTTTTTTCCCCCAAGAGAAAATACAAGATATGTCTCCAAAGTGAAGACATATGCATGTGGGTAAAGGACAAGAAACTGCATCTGTATAAATGTACCTATAAAAGAGACCCCTAGTGCAGATCCGTTTGGAAGATGATGATCCATAGTTGTCATTAGGTCATTTTGTTAATCTTTCCTTCAGGGTGTCACATTACAGTGTTCAAACCATCTATTTGACAAATGTAACTTTTAGTTTCTAAGAGGTTTCAGCTGTTGTGCTTTATGAGGTTCTGTATGAAGCAATGAGTGACTCGTACAGGTCATCCTAAATAAAGGTCTAGTGTAACCTTGTACTACACCCCATAAGTAGCCAGTCTGAAACACAGAGAATCAACTGAAAATATATAAAAAAGTTCTGAAAATATCTTCATGTCCTGTTTTTCTTACCTTATTTCCACAAAGAACACAGATCTTTTCCTACTAAATTCAGCATGAGGCCAGGAGAATATATCCAGTAACTGACACAGATACACAATCCTTCAGTTTCAAGAGGTGCTATTTTTAGCATAACTAATGGAAAAGTAAGGCGACCACCCAGAAATCTAGATTATTTCATTCTAAAATGTTGCATAACTCTCAATCTGAAGAAGAGGAAGAGGAGAGAAATGGTGTAAATGCACATGTAGACATTCACTCTATGCTCTGTACATATAAATTGCCAAACACTGGTAGATCTACAATTTAAGATGCAGTCTAAGAGAATTCATGAAAGGGATCATGAGCATGTGACAAAAACAAAAACAAAAACAAAACTTTATAAAGGCAAAAAACACATGGGGTTTCACAAGAGAGAGCATGTTCCTCTTATTTATAAACAACTTTGCTTATTCATTTTTTTCAAATATGCATTCTACCATATACACTACTGGGGTACCTTTTTCATCTTGGTAAAGAGTATGTGTTTTTAAGGCAGGCAACACATTGGACCACTGATTTCTTCATGTGAAAACAGTTTTTGGAACTCAATACTGACACTGATGTTTAAACTTAAATACAAGTAATAAGAGAAATTCCTCTGAGCTATCTGTTTTGGTTAACTAATTTCAAAGCATTTTAGAGTATGGATAGAGAAGAGAGAACTGGAGAGTGAAGTTCAGCATTTTTATCAGAGATGATGCTTGGTAAATTATTACCACATTATTTTTATTACAGATGTACAAAGTATGAAAATAAAAGATTGTTATAGGCATTTTCTAAATGAATTATATTTTGCTGCTACCTAAATTCATGTAAAATTTATAAGATAAGGACTTCAAGCTGCAGTGTGTAGTTACTAAAAAGACTCCATAGTTTATCTTAACTGGGAATAAACTCAAATTGTCAAATCTGAAACTGATTCCAGCTGGACATCATGTTACATATTTGGGAAGTTATATAAACTCTATCTCTGATAGACCCCAAATAAAACATATGCAAAAATAAATTAACCTCATGGTCTCAAAGTAATTTCTAATATTATTTCATTCTCTTCCCCGGGCCAGTCTGTGTTCCATATCAAATCCAGCACATCTGCACAACATTCCAGAAATCTTCTCAACTTAAAAGTGTGTTATGCAAGATATATACTATAGTATTTGAGCTGAATCTTCAAATTGTATATATTTATTATTTATATGGTACCTCTGTAGTCAGTGAAAGGAATATCATCATATTTAGTTCTCTGGACAGTTAAAACAGACCTCCAATAAAACACATTAAAATGAAACTTCATTAGAGTGAAAAGTTCACTGCCAACAACAGCTCCTAGATTAAATAACCTAATCTCTCTAGTACCTCAGTAATTCACAGGGTGAATTACCTTACCATCATCTTTTAGTTGAGTTATTGGAAGATTTAGCACTACTGAAAGGTAAAAACTAAGTTCCTATTCTGTTCTGCATAAATAAAGATAGAGAGAAACATCAAAGGGAACTTTCAATGTTTGCTGATCAGGTGTGTAATCACGGACCTATTAAACAGAAAATTCTACACACTGAACTGAGTATTTTCTTTCCAGTGTGCTCCTGTATTATGTAGAACTGTTAAGAGAGAAAAATGTCACTAAAATTCTGACCTCCATTATTGTATATTTGCTACAGATTAAATCTAAAGATGGTACTCTACTGTAGAGGGGACAGTTTGAATGAAATCTAGTAGTCATTGCTGAAAGAAAATTGTTCCTTTCTAAAGAACTTGGTTTGGATTGTGCTCTCTCACTTCATATAAAGACGTTAAATGTACTTTTTCTTTTTATTCTTTTCAAAAGCTATTGTCAAGAAAGTCTTCATCTGGTCAGTAAACTATTTATTCTAAATCTTCATGAACCTTTTGAGGGTTCATCCACTTCTTAAATTCTTACTGTAACAAAGACTTAAAAAAATATTTTTATGAAATACACGTGGCTAATAATCCATGAAATTTCACCTGTACTTCCCTCTTCATCTGTTTTATTTATGCTATTCTATAAATAATTTACAGTTGTGACTATTACTCTGTAATTTAATTAAGCCATAATTGCATCAAAATATTTAGACGATAAAAGTAGTGTATTTTCTTGATGAAAACAAAAATAAACCAAAAAAAATTGAAAAGGGCCAAAAGTAATTTTAGTTACAATTCAGCTGCATATATTAAAATTAACAATCAATTCAATGGCAAAAACTTAATGAGAAAAAAATACTCACTGCGTGTAAAACATGGCACCAAAAAAAGTTCATAAATGTTTGTAGCCTCTCTAAAAAGAATCCACATCAGGGCAAAACTAATGATTATATTTTCATAAATTCTGTGAAGAGACTTATTTTGCTTTTCCATCAATGTATATAGATGCCTTAATTACCATAGCTTAGATAGATCAATTAAATATACATGAAAAAAATTGACTGAGCAGTTCCCATACCTGATTGAAAAGATCCTTTCCTTTCCTTTCCTTTCCTTTCCTTTCCTTTCCTTTCCTTTCCTTTCCTTTCCTTTCCTTTCCTTTCCTTTCCTTTCCTTTCCTTTCCTTTCCTTTCCTTTCCTTTCCTTTCCTTCCTCTTTATGTATGCTTGTAAACTAAATTGAAATTTAGGACTTTGCCTTTAGATAGCTGGAATCACCTCTGAAAAAAATCAATGTCTACTGAAGTTTAAATTAGGGCATGAGGGCCTGGGAAAGACTTGGGGGTCACAGAGATGCTATCCAAGGCACAGAGCCAAAAGAACACTTTCCAGTGCTAATGGGTAAAAAGAGGTTCAACCCTTCTGTGTCCTGGATCCTTTTCAAACATTTCCAGAAACCTATTACTGAGTAAATAATATGCCTCTCAAAAATTACAGACGTAGGAATTTATGTCTCCAGTGTACAGAAAAAAAAAATCACAGCTTCTCACTCAGCCTAGTAATGCATATGGGCACAGAGATTTAACATGGTCTTGAGTAAATTAAGTTAAATTCAGACAGACTGGTAAAAAATAACTGTCTGAATTCTTAGCCAAAATTTTGCATGAAATTCTGCATATTCGTTGTCCATTTTCTAACTGCTCCCTTCAATAGAAAATAATGTAAAATATCAGAAATCAGACCAATCTGTGATTTGCAACTTTGGTCAATTTTGTCTTGAATTTTACAGCTATTTTTCACAGGCTAATTTTGCAGTAACTTTTGAGAAGAAAAAGACAAAGCCAGTAAATAAAAAGCATTGATTCAAAGAACTATGTGGTGCTTAGAGTTACAAAATAGACTTGGAGAAAGGTGCAGCTGCTCACCACCTATTGGAGTCATGCTGTGATTGCACAAGGCAGAAAAGGAAATATTTTTAGGTCTTTTCCTTCTCTGTTAACAGGGAACACACTTTTTTTCAGAGCAGTTTCATACTGAAATTGTGAACTGTAAAACTGTACAGCCCCATATTGTCACATATTTTTATTAGCAAATCACTGATGTGTGGCTTTAAATTAAGCATGTCAGTAGACTTACTGTACGCATGAGTACTAATCACATGTTTAAATAGGCTTGGAAATTTTTTTGTTAAAGAATTTAAATATCTTACAACAACAAGCAGAAGTAGTAGTTTATGTATAATTATGAAAATAACTCCATGAATTTCAGATATTAAAAAATATGCAGGCATTTCATTTAACGGTAATATGGATAAAATGAAGAAATAATAAAACTTCTGATCAAAAAGAAAATCAAAATTTACATAGAACAGTTTCTCAATTCCAATGCCATACTGCCTTCCAATCTCTACACCACTAGATGTTCTTAATTGCATTCGCTATTAAAGCAGTTACACTACCACAGTCATACCAACAAAAAGATTTTTTTGATACTAAATGAAAGAAAAATCAGAATCTTCTATCACAACATAATAAAGCTTGGCAGTGAACTGCAGCTTAATTGCTACCAACACCTATCATACCTCTGATAGAAATGGCTGATCCAGGCAACTGCTTATCATGGCTCTTGACTAACCATACACGAGTGTGTAAAATTCTAGGCTTACGGCCTTTGCAAAAATGGGCAGGAAATTCTGGAGGACTAAAAGGATATTGTGAGGTTGTTCAGGGAGAAAATTAGAAGTGTCAAAACTCACCTAGAATTTAAATTTGGCTACTGCTAAAAAAGACAGTTTAAAATGTTTCTATAAATACATCAGCAACAATAGAAGGACTAAGGAGAATCTCCATTGTTTATTGGATGGAAGAGGGAATATAATGACAAAAGATGAATAAATGTTTGAGGTACTTAATGGTAGATGCTCAGGCCTAGTCAGCATGAGCTTAGAAAAGGCAGGCCCTGCTTGACCAAACAGATCTCCTTTCCATGGCAATTCAACACTCTTAGTGGACAAGGGAAAGGCTCTGGATGTTTCTTACCTGGACTTCAGTCAATCCTTTGACACTATCTCCCACAGCATTCTCCTGGAGAAACTGGCTACTCAGGACTTTGACAGGTCCACTATTTGCTGTGTAGAAAATTGGTTGGGTGGCTTAGCCTGAGAAATGCTGGTGAATGGGTTTACATCCAGCTGGTGGTCAGATCACTAGTGGGTTCCTGAGGGCTCAGTTTTGGGGTTAGTCCTGTTTAATATCTTCACTGAGACATGGATGAGGGGATTAAGTGCACCCTCAGTCGTCTGCAGGTGACACTAATTTGGGCAGCAGTGTTGTAAGGCTCTGCAGAGCCATCCGGACAGACTGGAACAATGTAATAAGGCCACTTGCATGAGGTTCAACAAGGCCAAGCACAGGGTCCTGCGCTTGGGTCACAACTCCCTGCAGCACTACAGGCTGAGGCAGAGTATCTGGAAGTCTGCCCAGCAGAAAAGGACCTGGGGGTGCAGGTGAACAGGAGCCAGCTGTGGCCAAGTGGCCAAGAAGGACAATGGCATCCTGGCCTGGGTCAGCAATAGTGTGGCCAGCAGTAATGATGCCTTAGATTTAAACTTTCATATTTTTCAAATCCTGCAGTGCTTAGTGTGTAACTGTGAAGTGTCTTGTAGCCTGTTAGCTGCTGCTCTCTCACATTAAGATAGACATAACAAAGC
>VZTR01021661.1:0-14167 GCA_013400775.1 Chaetops frenatus | reverse complement strand
GGGCCCAGAATCTGTAACCCAACACCTCGAGAAGGAGGAGGGGAGTAAGCTGGGGGGGATTGACATCATTAACTAAAGTTTTAATTAGGGAATTTATGCTGAGATGCAAATGGACCAAACCTATAAAGGTGTGAAGAACTTGTGACTCGTCGTCCATCTTGGGGGGTTCATCTTGGGGTCCAGTGTGTGAGCAGCTTCTGGCTCCCCAGGGTGTACATTTGAAGGCTTTCAAATAAATGTCCACCTTCATTCCCTTACTCCTGTCTAGTCTCTGTTTCTAGGTAGGTACTTCAGACATCAGGACCAGGGCAGCAATTTTCCCTCTGTACTCAGCAAGGTACTCAAATCCTGTGTTCAGTTCTGGGACCCTCACAGCAAGAAAGACATTGAGGTCCTGGAGCCTGGCCAGAGAAGGGTAACAGAGCTGGTGAAGGGTTTGGAGCACAAACATTATGAGGAGTGGCTGAGGGAGCTGGGGTTGTTTACCCTGGGGAAAAGGAGGCTCAGTGGAGAACTTATCACTCTTTGCAACTACCTCAGGGGGGTTGTTGTGAGATAAGGGTTGGTCTCTTCTCNTTATTATATATATTAGGAAAAAATATCTTCATAGAAAATGCTGTCAAGCACTGGGACAGGCTACCCACGGAAGTGATGGAGTCACCATCACTGATGGTGTTTAAAAGACATGTAGATGGCAACTTTGGGCCATGATTTAGCTGCAGTGTAGGTCTCGTGGTTGGACTTGATGATCTTATGGTCTTTTCCAATCTAAATGATTCTGATTTTGTCATTTCCACTTGCATAATTTTTTGATGATATCATGCTACTTATTTTCACAATTAAAAAAAAAAATTCTCTTTAGTGGTCTCAAATCTACAGCTCTCACCATGACAGTTTAGTGTTTTTAAAAGCCTAAAATGCAAATTAAATACAAAAAGAAACTCAGAGAATATATTTCAGGCAAACTGAAATTAAGCAATTATTTTTTAAATTGTCTTTTTGAAGGACACTTTCACTTAATATTTTGTCTACTTGAATGTTTTTTCCCTTGTCATATGTCTGTGTTTGGACATAATACCTTTGACAAACATAATTTTTAAGTGGTGTTACAGAGTTGACGAATTAACAGCAACCCATATTTAAATGGTTAATGAAACCAAATGTAATAGCAGCAATCTTTTTGTTGGTTAAATGTCGACTTACTTCAAAAAGCCCTGTATTTTGTGAATCTCCTTACACAAATCAAATAAAAAAATGAACTCTCACTTAAGGTGCATATGCAAATGTTCCCTTTCTTACAAGCTCATATATTTTGTCTTGCTTTGGAAAGGCATGGATATGTTCTTGGCTAACTCTTCTATGCAGCTACACTTCTATCCCAATAAAACCTTCCAAATTCAGGAATTGGAAAAGTCAAACAGAAGACTGTTGAACACTTGGCCAACATAAAAATTTGGGTTTTATTTGGAGTTTGTCTCAGAAACTCTGCTTAGACTCCAAATGCTCAACACTGTCTTCAGGCAGGGGCAGCAGAGTAGTCCATACTTTTCATAGCAGCACATCATCTATGAAAGTCTCCTTTTTCCTGCCTCTCCCATTTTGAGATACCTTTGACAGAAACTCCTCATTAAGCTCTGGAAAGCTTTAAGTTCTGGAATTTTCAATTCCAAAAGGCAGCTGGAAGAAATTATATGGCATTTCCCACATAGGAAAAAACTTTTTCTTTCTAGTCTCTTTCAGACGAAGTGTTCCAAAACTATAGAGGCAACTGGTACTACATGTTTCAGAAAGACAGAGAGACCTAATTTTGTCTCCTAACATTTTGCTTATAAAAACCTAGAATTCTCCAGACAAAGTTTGGAATGTAGATCTGATCCTATATCTGCTCTCTTGAGATTGCTTAGGACACTGATTAATGCATTTATCTTAGCCTAACCCTTAACTGGTGAATAAAAAGAAAATAAGATTTTTGATTTCCTTTGTATATTTCTTGAAGAAGACGTGACTACAGCAAATGCCCTAAGTAAAGTCACAGAGGTATTAAGGGCCAGCTTATATAACTTCTTTGTTTGCCTTTCTAAATCTGAACTAAATCATCACCCCCTTCATAGGATAAACTTCAGTTTTCTGTATCCTCACTTTTAGTAATGGCCTTGCATTTTAGTGTGACATAAGGAGTGTTATCAGACTGCACTTCAAATATCTCTTTAAAGTACACAAAGATCACTAAAACTTCATTGCTATTGTCTGACAGAGACATTTAATGCCTGTCACTTCATAGAATTCTTTACTTTATCTTATTTAAGGAATAGGGAACCATGGTGTCAACTTTTAGATTTGAATTTTTAAATTTAAATGTACTAAGGAAATTCACATTTTCTTACTGCTAAAACCAACAACTAACCTATTACCACACTCTTCCCATTTTTCTTTTTCTATTCAACTCTGCTTTTGTGGTTATGTGGGAATAATTTCCTGGCTACCTGCAAGACAAAGTTTAAAAGCAATGAGAGTGGAAGTGACATACAGAGTCATTTCATGAAAAAAAAATTACTCATCCCTTTCCCTCTCATTCTCATCAAGAAGAAAGAACATCATTACTGACAGGAATTATTAGGATGATGGCAAGTTGCTGTGACATCAAAATAAGGGAACATGATGAGATTTCAAGTTTAGAGGGTCTAAAATTAAGAAAAGGACTTGAAGATTGATAGTATAAAAGAGTATGGGTTTGTAATTTTATTACTTCAATGTCTCTATTATGGTGACCCCTAATTTTCTTTCTAGAATTTCATATAAAAATAAGGATGAGTAATGCTAGCTTATTTGCCAATTTCAATAATTTAAGAATTTGTTTCTTTTTCATTATGAAAGGGGGAACCATGAGCTGCAATTACTATCTCTTCCCTCTTGAGTGATACATTTGCAGTTACTCCAACTCTGGTGTTGACATGGTCAATAACTGAGATATGCTTTAGTTTTTCCTAGTTACTGCACTAGGCATTAGAGAACCAGAGTTAGAAGCACTGCCTAAAGGCTCAATTCACCTCACTGGGAAGTCAATAAGAAAACCCAGGTTCGCATCACTGGGACTTGAATTAGTCCTAAATACACAGAAAAAAATCCAGCCAATGGTACAGTACTTATGCTCAGTTTAAAATTCAAAAAGAATCCCTATAAGCATGGGGAACTTAGAACTAGCAGTGGGAATTCTCTGGAACTTCTGAAGTTACTCTAAGCAAGTAGGTGGAGAAGCTAGAAACCTAAGAGATGTTATGAATGATGAGGACTTGTATTAATAACAATACAGAAAAAGTTATGGCCAATGATTACCACAAGCATTATATAAACCATTTGATTTTCAATATCAATCAACTATTCATTCATATTAAATTGCAAAAATTAATGTTCATAGGAACTGTGGAACAAACAGATTGATGTCCAGTATGTGATTTTTATACAAGTCCTTAAAAGGTTAAGAAAGGTCTCTTGCAATAACAGCTTCACATATCATGAATTCAAATCAAGTTATCAAACTGAGTGCAGGTATAGTCATACAGATAGGATGGAGAGCCTTGATTTAATGTATTCAAATTTATAGGAGTATAAAAAAAATTATCAATGTCCTTCATACTATATTCAGATCTTGATTTTTGTACAGGAAAGAATACCGCCTGCTTCCACATGTCTTCTGGAATATAATGAGTCTCAGAGAGAATAAGCACTGTAATTTTCTTCCTCTGTAAAACTAGATTAATGCTATCTCATGTCTGACTTATTCCTGTCTTGAAGGAGTCTGAAGAAAATAACTCAGCTCAGTAAAGCAAAAGTGCAAAGAGAATCTTTGCTGGGGCATGGCACACAGGATGACATACATTGTCTTCTTCCTTGCTTAATGGGTAAATCACCACCTCACTTCTACTGTGTCTTCTGACCACTTTCTCTATTTTAATACAGATTACATGAGGATTAAACAGTCACTGATCTTGAGCAGGACACTATAAAACCAGTTTCTTCTAGCTGATCACACATTGTAGAAGTTAAAGTTAATTGACATAAAATAGTCTACACCAATTAAATCAGAAGCATAGGTCTCTGCCATGGTTAGAATACTCATTTTTTTCCCCAGGAAAAGGATCTTTTACATTAAAGATTTCATGCTATCTTTATCACTGTATGCTTTATGTCTTAGTGTCATCATATCTCAAGGCTTTTAGTGGAAAAACTTGGCTGCAAAACAATACAAGACAATTTCCTAAACAAAAAATGTACACAGCCTCCTAATACCTTTAAATTTTCAAAAATTGACAGCTTATTTTTTATAAATCTTCTTGCTTCACAGAAGTGATTGTGACACTGATGAGCATAGCAAGGAGTGAGATGTTGTCAAGATATACTACAAAGGCATCTTCTCTTTGGTTTTACTTTCTTTTTTGAAAGTGACTGTATCAGATTTTGATCCAGTATTACTGAAATCAATATTACAAATGTTTCACTGAATCAAAATCTGATAATCTTTTTTATGGTATAATATAAGATTAAATAGCTACTCTGAAGTTAGTACACTTAATAGAACTTGTTTAAAGAATTGTCCCAGCACATGTTTCATTGACCTCTGTGTGAACAGCTTTTAGTGATGAGAAATAAACAGCATGTCTAGACATGCAGGCATATGACATTTTATAATTTCTTTCACTTACCTTACCCTAACAATTCAATTTGAAGTAGCCGAAAATGCTGATGTGATTCTACCAGACAGATATTGACATTAGCTGTTCTTATGGAGACTTATAATATTATGGAATAACATCACTGAAATAACTTTATTTAGTTAGTATGTTTGAGACATGATATATTGATAAAAGTTTGTATGCTGCATGAAATTTCAAGGTGCATTTTCAAACTCGAACTGCTAATGTAACCCAAATGGTCTTCATAAAGAAAGCCCTACAGAAAATGACAACGTGAATATAATATAAAAAAAAAAATGATGAGAGAACTATCCATTGGGTTTGGCAGGAATGATTTAAAGAAATACCATCTTACTGAAATGATTCTGTCAGAATAAATGCTCTGTCTACTCTACTGTACCTCATTATCTTTAGGTAAAATTCAGTATTTTATCACAAAGAAAAATGTAAATGTTGATACCTACAGAACATAAGAGTTAGATTTTGAGACAAGCTCTAACTTGCCACAATTTTTACCCACAAATGTGGTATTTATGTAAATGTATACATCACAAGAAGTTGTACTGGGTGAAGGGTTAGATAAAGTTATTCTAGTCTGGTTTACATGAGACAGATGCTTTACCATAGTTTTAGCATGTAAGATGGAAGAGCAGCAAAGGAAGCATTATCTCCCTCTGTGATCAAATGAGCATAGATTTGCTTCTTTCAGGACCTGAGAGAGCTTCAAAAAAGATGAATTAGTCTTACAGACAATCTACAGTCAGTCCTCTGCCATATTGTAGATTAGACATTTTAAAATTTCCTTCTTATAATAGGCAAGTTTCAAGTCATCTTCAAAAGAATAATTGATACTCTCTTTTACAAGGTTTCCTCCATTACTAAATGATAGGATAGGAAATTAACAAAAACAAAAAAAACAAACAAACAACAAAGAACAGAACAAACAAACAAATAAACAAAAACACCCCCAAAAAAACCCCAAAAAAACCAAGAAACCAAAAAAGTTATTATTTCTGATATTTGTTGCCTGAATTTGCTATCTTAAAGATGTCTGCAGACCCAATAAAAAAGAATCAGTTTTTAGACAAAACATAATATTCTAATATCATAGCACTTCCAGTCTCTTAATTCCATGCAGTTAGATTAAATAAGAGAGAAGGTATTTCCTTTGCTTATAGACTAAAATACTTGCTTTCAAAGTCCTTCATAGCACAACCCTACAAAAATATGCAGTCTGATCATCTGATGTTCAGTCACTATTTGTCTTCACAGGGTGACTGTGACTACTATTTCTCAGGTGCTGTTTCCTTGCATTCAAGAGTCCACTTTGACCCCAAAAGCATTAACCCAGCCAGGCTGCATTTCTTTCTGTACTGTCATGTAAGATGTGCTCTACAAAAAATGAGGAACATTGACCTTGAAAGGAAAGGGGCAGGCAAGGGGGGAAATAATAAATCCCACAACCAAACCCATTCAATAGCCCAGACCAAGATCTAAGCTCTGTCAAAATGATTTCTTATTCCATTTTACTGAAGCAGTGCCATGCTTTATCACTTCTGAGTTCATGCCTTACAGCTGAGGCAGCCCACTTGAATTGGTAAGTTGTTTAGTTAAAGTATACACATGCTATTCACATTGTCAATATGATTTAAAAGGAAAGAACATTTTTCAGGTGAAGTACAGCCCCAAATGCAACAGGAAGCTGAAATCCAAAGCATTAGAGCCCATGTAATTACTTGCTTCATGTCCCACTGTGTTCCCTCTCCTTCCCATTTACAGGGATACTATAGTCAGATGCACGGCACTGGTAACTCACACTCACTGATGGAGGTGGCAGCAATTGGATCTTCCAGGAGCTTCTGATGAAGTCTCACAATCATAAGCAAAACTGGTCAGCTAATCTGAGCTAAACGTAATGTAGTACTACTTTCTGTTTCATCACATAAATGCACACATAATTTTACACAAATTTCAGTATAAAGGGAAGAACTGCTGAAATTATTTAGCAACTATGCAGATCTTGAAACACCTAAATTAATTGTGATTATATTAAAAAAATGTTTTTCAAGTCACCAAAATGTTCATTTTATAACCAATGAAGTTTACGCTTCATTATGTCTCTTGAGAAGTAGTTGTGTTTATTTATAGATATATCCATACAAGTAGGTTGAGTTGCTTGGCTTTTGCAGTCCAACCAGATTGCTGCTCTAGTAAAATAGATCAAGTATTGCCATATAGGGATAAACTTTTTTTTTTTTTTTTTTTTTTTTTCCCAGCAAAATGCTCTGTATTAAAGTGCAAATCATACTTTAAAAAGGATATTGGCTCAAAGAGGAAAGAAATCAAAACTTTTCTCTCCTTGTAATTTGTATATAAAGAAACCTCGACCCAGAATGCTTGAAATTCCCTATGACTCAGTTTAATTTTATTTTAATGTAATTGTAAATTCTTGTGAAGGCAATCTTGAAAGTTGAGCTTATTTTCTATTACACTGCAGTAGAATACCACACTTTATGCATTTCATGTAAATTAAAAACGTTATCAGACTACAATGAATCTAAACACTCCTCCATCTGTACTTTGTGATATGTGAATAAATAAAAACTTAAAAGTAATGTAAATGAAGTCACTGACAAAGGATCCATAACATTCAGAACTAGATCATAAGTGAATGCATTAGTGTTCAATATAATTCCATCTTAGGTTTTAATGTTCATCTTCTTCTCTTCTTGCTTCCAATTGATTATCTTTCAGTAAAGTTTACACGTTACCATTAAATGTTAATAATGCATAAATATTAAACGTACCATTGTAAAGTTAGCAACACTATTAATATCCTCAGTCTCTGTAGGCGATACTAGAAATTACTAAGATCAGTACCAATGGTCAGAATCATAAAAATCCTGTCTTTCTGGAATTGATAGCAATAAACAAAGTACAAGGTACTGTGGATATTTAATGCAGCTACATCTTACTATAAAACTGTTGCCAGAAAAGAAAAGACAACACTTTTAAACAAGATATTCCTCTTAATATTTCACTATTTTCTCTCCTTTTATCTGCATGTAATATTTGTAAAATGCTGTAAAATCTTCAGGCACTGCATATTCTGAACAGCTTAGCAATATTTTGTTCTCTAGTTTGTGCAAGAAAGCAAACAAACCAAAAAACCCCACAACTGCAGCACTGATGGGCACAAATTTTGCTATCAGATTCCCACTGCAGATCCCTGTTAGGCAGGGTGATGTTAAAAAGCAAAGACTTCAATATGCATAATTGCTCTAGATTTCAGTTCCTCTAGGTGACAACAACTAGATAAAGTACACATGTGTGATAAGCTTTACACTCTCCCAAGGGTGCTAAATCATTGTGTTGGCTCAAATTCGGTTTTTAAGAGCTTTGTTGACTTCACAGCTGGTGAGTTGACACTTTCTATCGCTCCACCACTTGGCAACAGATGCCGCTTACTTATGCACAGATGCTGAGTATCCACCCAACCCTAACATTAGCCTTGTGTTTTGAACTAATTGGGCCAACAGAGTTGTAATTAAGATTTGAATAATTAGAAAACTAACATGATTACTTTCCCAATTAATCCTTATATTGTACCATTACATTCTCTTTTGGACTATTCTGCAAAGGTCTTATTTCTTTGGATCCTGCAAACCCATCAGCCTTCTTAACAGTGGAAAAAAAAACGTATTTTGCAGATATTAATGACAATTTAAATGTCTGGTTTCATCCTGATTTAAAAGAGTTATAGTGTGCAATTAGACTGTTTTTTTCTTTTACTATATTTGCTCATTATATGGACCCCTCTATAACAGGCACACAGGAAGGAAAAACATACAAGAATGAACAAAGATTTTTAAGAACAGTATGTGAACACACTTGGATATTGTGTAATATAAAAGATCTTTAAGATAAGCTGATCTGACACATCCTCTTTTATTCCTTTGACTTGGTGTCTCTTCCAAAGTGGGTGCTGAGGGGTACCTATTAAGCAAAGGAATATAGCCAAGGGGAAAGAAGAGTTTTTTAAGTAGGAAGCCTGTCTTGGGGAAATGGCAACACTAGTACTTGGAAAGAATAGCAGATAGTCTGATTTTAGAGAGAAGAAAGAGTATGAAATGAACAATTAAAAATTGAAAATCATTAGGTAATGTTTAATCGGAGCTTGAGGGGCATAAAAAGTGTGTGAAGACTGAATATATCCAGTGTGTGTTAAATATATCAACAACTCACACTGTGGGTAATACACTAACTTCAAACTATGCTCAATCTGACAATAATATACAAAATCAAGATGTTTATGTATGTACACACTCACAGAAATGTCACTTCCTTTTTCAGACACTTCTACTGACATACACACACAATAGGAACTCTCTTATCTGCTAGTAGAAATCAACACTAGTTAAATTTTCATTCTTTGGAATTAAGAAGACTGAGAATAACAGAGAAGAAATATTACAGCTGCACAGGAATATTAATAAGAATCACAACTTATACACGCATAGTAACTGCTGTTCAATAAAGTACATCCAGTTATGGGGAAGAGGGGGAATTTGTTGAAGACAGGCTCTCTTGATCTCTTGAAGATTTATGTTTGTTGGTCTTCTCCAGGTGTTTAAAACATTATTTGCACAGATATCTGAACTTACTTTAAAGGCCATATCAGGAATATATTTATCAGGAAGATCAAAGAAACGAGAAAAAGAAAGAAGTTGTTCACAAACCAGTTCTAAGGGCTCTGAGTGTTAAATGGCAGCAGCCAGTAGCAGCTCAGCCTCCCCTAAACCAGCAGCAGTTCTGTTCCCCTGAGGCAGGAGAATAAGCAAAGGCTGTAATTACTGTCTACTACTGTTATTGAAAATAAGTACACTGCTTCCATATTCAAGAAGATGCATAGCCTCAATCTGTCTTCCCTCACCAATTCCTTAATCCAAACTAAGAATTCTTCTATTTATGGCTGTGATAATCCCTGGGGTTAGTATCTGACATTATGGCAATTTGTGATCAAAGGCCAATCTCTTGTAAAAGTCTGAGTTAGGTCTCGAGACAGTGAATCATTATTTCCTTAGGAAGGGGAAATGGGAAAGGAAGGGAAGGGAAAATGATGCTAAGGACTTGTGGAGGGAAACATGATTCCCAGAAAGCAGTAATTAATATACTAACCCACTACCCTTGGTTTGCTGGGTTGGGATGAAATGATAAAAGGAAACATCTCTTGACTTTTATGTTGGACAGATGAAGAACTTTCCAAAAGCTGGAAACAGAAACCTCTTTGAGGACAACATGACTGGGGAAAAGGAGACAAACCAAATTTATATATTTTTTCCTTTTTTGAAAGGCAAACGAATTTTGGCAGAGAACAAAAATTATTTGAGCACTCTATTGAGTCCAGCTGAGCTGGAGTTCATTTCCCCACAGCAGCCCTCACAGTGCTGTGCTCTGCATTGGTAGCTGGAAAGGTGTTGATAACACACCAGACTTTTGGGTACTGCTGAGCAGCACTGGAACAGTGTCAGTGCTGTCTCTCTGCATTCCCACCATCAAGGAACAAGATGCTGTGAGGGTACACAAACAGGCCAGTTTATCCAAAATCAACAAAGGAATATTCCATACCATATCAGGTCAGATGTAAAAATAAGAAAGGAAGAGGAAGGGGTTTGTTATTTAAAATATTTTCTTTCTAGAGTAATTCCTATGTGTGTTGAAAGTGGCCTGAACATCAATTGCTGACAAGTAGAGAATAAACGTTTTCTCTCTCTTTGCTTGTGCACATGTGAACTTTTACTTTTGCTTTAGCAAACTGCGTTATCTCAACCTCCAAGTGGTTTTTCATCTTATTTTCTCTTCACTGTCCAGCTGGGAAGTAATAGAGTGGTTTGGTGGGCACTTCGCATCCAGCCAAGGCCAACCTGCCACAAGTACTTATAAACTTCAATCTGTCCAAGACAAAAAGCTCAACAGCTCTTGATGGCATCACACAAGTAATCACATTCTCATCTAATCTCAAACAGTCAGAGCTGCTGCACTGTCCCACACTTGGCACTTCTTTCTTCTTTGGTTTAATGACTGAAGCAGGAATTTGTCTATTACTCTACATCTTAGCCACTGAATGACACTTCAAGCCCAGACATAAGGGTACAGTAAAAATCAAGACTTAATAGTTCTAAGACTCTGTCTTTTTTAGACATCCCATGAAACTTCAAAGATCTCATGAGTGCTTATCAAACCTACCTGTTCAGTTAGATTTTCTAATTCTATAAATTATGTCCAGTGTACTTCACAGCCACAGCCTGATCCAGCTCCTGATGAAATAATAGAAGGTTAACTTCATTTTCCATCCAGGTTGACTCTATTAAATTTTTTTTGCCTCTTTTGTAAACCAGAGAGTGTCAGATACTTCTGCTGCTGTAGGTTTTTTAACTATGAGGCAGTGTACTGAGCAGACTCTAATGCTGCTTTCAATTGTGGGCTTGGTAAACATGATATTCTTTTTAGTGAAATTAAAGCTAGGTTTTAACTTTACCAGAGCAGTGCTGCTTTGACAATACCTTCCGTAAAACATAGTTCAATGCCTCAAAGAGGGATAAATAAGATGCAATTACAAAACTCTTGCCAATGATTATCAAATAACACTTGGTTTCACAGAGAGCTTGAGAATTTTAACAATTTTAGAATATCAAATTCCAACATACATGGGACTATATTCTCATATAGAATTATAAATGGTACTTCAAATGGTTACTTAGAATTATTTATCTTTTCTGTGGTTGTGTTTTACTTCAGTAACAGAGCAATAGAACTTTGTATAATAAAGAAAAGACATCTTGTGTATTTAATTTGTATTCTTAATTATTTTCAGAATGAAAAAGTAAATATTTAAAATGTTTTGAAAGTATTTAAAAAGAATAAACCCTAATATTAAAAGAACGCCAATGCATCATCAGACATTTGCAAATAAACAAAAAACAGAACAATCAGTTTTATTACTAATACTTTTTATTTTTGGAAGGAAATGTTTTTCTATTTACTTGTGTTACATTTTGCCTTCTATCCTACTCACAACATTTATCTTGGTGCTATGGTGCTCTCTGCCTTTTTAAATGTTTGCCTTCGGGGGTATTGATGCTACTAAAGAGCATCTATTTCATAGATCTGCATTAAAAATCACTTCCCTTTCCTGACAAGCTATTTAAAACATCACACTTATGCCTTATGAAGTGCACTTTAAAAGAATATATCTACATATCCCATGAAAACTAAACCCATTTGACCCAAGTTTTGTTTCTTTGCAAGAATGGCAATTTCTAACTGAGGAGATTAACACTAAAAAGTATGAAGGAGATATTTTCCAAAATAAATACTGTTGTTTACCTTTACTGGGGAGGGGGAAATATTCTACCAGAAACTTTAGAAAAATCACTCCTAAAATGGCTAGTTTAACTATGGAAGTCAGTGATATCAGACCTTTTTCCTTCAAAATTAAAATTTGAAAAAAAATTGAAAAAGTAAGCCACAAAATACACATAGATATAAACTTCAGCACTTGTGTGTCAAAATTCGAGTTGGCACAAGACCTCTACTTCCTTAGTCGTTTTTGCATAGGACATACAGACACAAAGTCAGAGGCAGAGAGTCAAAGAATGATACATCCTGAAGTATGCTTTGAAATGATAATAAACTATGTCTCCACCATGGTATTTGTCCAAAGAGAACATAAAGAAGAGCTGCTAGAGAAAGAAATATCTGATGATATCTAAACACTGCATCTAAAATTTTTTAGGTAGATCTGCTTGTGTTTTGGCTGGTGGAACCTGCACTAATAGAAACAACTGAGGTAGGGTGCATGGCAACCAGGTCCAGCTGCTCATCAAATATGTGAGATTATATCAAGTTAGGTTTACTAAATTTCAGTTGTTAGTTAAAATCATTATCTGTCACTAGGTATGTGAACAACATGAACTGTGTTCATACCTTGACTGGACAGAAGACATATTTAGAAATACTTTTGAGACCTTCCACTCAAGCAAAAATTTAAACATAGCACCTTGCTAATTTTTGAATCAGCAATTTGCTAATTGCTGAATTAGCATCCCTAGGCATGTACCACAAAGGGATTGTATAACCACTAGGTAATGAGAAGTAAATGGCAATTCTGGTTGTTCAGCAAACCTCTTCCAGCCCTGCACAGAAGAGTAACAGCAACAGCAACATTTAGAAAGACAGTCAAGTGTGTGAGTTTTCTATTTAAAATATTCATGCTCTTTGATCACAAATAGGGCAAAAAAAAGTCATACAATTATTACAGAAAATGTGAGTTGATTAAAAAAGAGTGACCTTTAGAAAACATTTGCAAAAAATACCCATTGTTTGTTGGAAGATAATGTTACAGACAGTTTCAGGTGAAAAAAAACCAAACAAACAAACCAACAAACAAAAATGAAAACAAAAACTTAAAAACTACGAAGTTTAGATAACAAGCTTTGAGAGAAATACTTCTACAAGAATAAAAATACCCCAAACCTAAACAAACACAAAAAAAGTTGGCCACTTTCTAATATTTCCTGTGGGGTATTTTGGGGTGGTTTTTATTGGGTTTTTTTGTTTGTTTTCTCTTTAACTATTAAAATCACCAAAGAGATTGCCCTGATGACTCTGCTCCATCCTGCCATACATATTATCTTCTCTACATCTAGCCATCAGGATTATTCACATTGTTGGCTGCTGGAACTCAAATATGTCCTTGACAGATAAATTTTGGCTCTCAGGGTGAGAAAGAGTGACAGGTAATTGTTGTGTGCTGCATCTGATGGGTAATGCAGAGTGGGATTGAAGTCCATTGATGCACTTGAAATAGTTGCTTATGCATTCTGTGCATTAACAAAGGACATTTACAAATAACAATAAAAAGAGGAGGATAGGAACAAGATGAGGAGATATGAGGACAAATGCAGAAGAAAATGATGTTGTCTGAAAATTTTATCAGATTTATATGCAGTGAGGACCAAAAAATGGGATAGCAATTTTTACACTGAATCACAAAAATATCAGAGGCCAGTGATGTTCTTTAAAAAGTATTTTAATTAGAAAATTAATTTGCATGCTTTCCTTATCAACACTTACTTTTTCAACACCTATCTCACACTCTGTATTTATTCCAACATATGCACTCATTTCAGTGGAAGCCAGGTATACCACATTTTTTCACTTTATTTTTTTGACATTCTCCTTCAAGTAGCAGTTCAGAGGTGAAAGGGCCAAATTACAAAAAGCTCTGGTTTATAGAAAATTTGAGTTTCACTATCAACGAGGTCAGATTTTGAAAAGCAAAAAACAATAAACCAAAAAAGAGCAGACTATTTCATCATGAAAATATGAAATACAGCTCTACTGAGAGGTCCGCTCATCAGTTAGGACCTTTCTTGAAAGGCACAGGGTTTCTTTTTTTTCTTCTTTTCTTATAA
>VZTR01021658.1:60865-81000 GCA_013400775.1 Chaetops frenatus | reverse complement strand
CCCCAGGCCCTGAGGCCCAGAGCGGCCGGCCGGGCATGCGGAGATGTTCCCTTCCCTGCGAATGGAAGTCAAAGAGAACTTCTAACTTCCCGCTCTTAAAAATTTAAGGTTTGCAAAGACGCTTTCAATGTTCAAGTGGCTACCTGAAGTGCCCATCTTAAAATTAGCCAATCCGTGGGCTCCTCACCTCTGCTGGAAACTGCCCTGGCGGAAGTGGAAAAACAAATCTTTCCAGGAAGAAAAAAAAAAATTGTTTTTTTTTCAAACCATGACACCATCATATTTGAGAAGTCAAGGCAATCCCATGAAGTTCCCACTGACTGGAAAAGAGGAAGTATAACCCCCATTTTTAAAAGAGGGAAAAAAGAAAGACCCACAGAAATACGTGTCCAATCTCACCCCTGTGTCTGGCAGGATCATGAGGCAAATACCTCTGGAAACTATGCCTAAGCACATGGAAAATGAGAGGGTGATTGGTGACAGCCAGCATGGCTTCACTAGGAGCAAACTGTGCCAGACAAATTTGATGGCCTTCTGTGATGTTACAGTGTAAAGGTATTTTCTTGCTCTCTATTTGAATTTTGTCATCAAGACAACACAATCCTCTCCATGTGGTTTTCCTGACATTTTCTTCCCCTAGTTTTCTAGTATGCAGTCTGTTTCTTCTCTTAATACAGCTGAAAACATTTTTAGTTCTCTGCTTCTACCAGACTGTTCTTTGAAAGAAATCTTTTGCTATCTTGCCACTACCAGTCACTTATCATCCCTTGAGAGCTCTGAGGTTTCATTTTCTGGTCACCTCCAACTGTCTGTCCTTTCTTACTGTCCTGCCCAATGAAACCCTTACAATGACACTGACTAATGAAAGGAGGGGAGAAATACAGAACAAAGAAAGCTATTTCCAATTTACTGGAAACTTGAATCATAAGAAAAAAATACACACACCAAAGAGTATATTATAGCAAAGAATTACTGCCAGTCCAACTCAGCACATAACAGCCAACGCACTGCAAAACCAGAAAAGCCACTACACATGCAACTATTTAAAAAGAAGTCTGAATCAGTCAGCTTTCTCAACGTGACTACACAGAAAGGCAATGTAGTCAGGCTGCCCCAAAGTTACAGCTGTTTTGATGCAAGAAATGGCTGTAAATGTACTCAGAAGTCAAGCAAGTTCATTGAGAGTACTGACTCATACCACCCTCTCACTGGCAAGAGGCTCTGCTGCCACTTTGCCCACCTCTACAGCCTGGTTTTGCGACCTGGCAGCTGCTCACATACCCAAAACAATACACCATCACTCCACAGACAACTTGCCATTTTGCAAATTTGATACGTTTTAGTTCTGCTTTTAAGATGCCAAGGTAAGTAACATCTGATAATGGATTGAACTCAGAATGACCTCATCTTCAACTGTCACCATATATTGAATCAGCAACTGAAGTGGGACAAGTAGTTGTATAAAAATTATACAAATCTGTGACTATCGTTACATGATTACATCTCTGGGAGAGAGAAGTCACATGCTTCTGAATTCTGCATTTATACCATAAGCAATGAAAACAATAATTGTTATTCAGTCCAAGTATCCATTTCCATTTTATGAAAAGGTTGTTTCAAAAGTGGAATTGAGCACTAAAGACATTTTGCTGTTAAAGATGGAAAAATCCATTGTCAGACTTCAATTTACTTTATTTAAAAATAATTTAAAATCCTAACACATAGTATAGTACTAGACCTTGAAAAAAAGGACATTGATTTGTAGTCAGCTATGAATTTCTTTGCAACTATTTCCAACAAGCTACTGCATAAAACTGATCTAAAATGTGTCCTCCCTTACATGCACCTCTCCCTGTTCCCCATTCCAAGTTTCAGTAGCTTAGAGTTCGTGGTGTCTCAGCATAAGTCTGTATTTTAGGACATCAAAGCAGGTTAAAACCACAGCAACCAGTAGACAGAAAAATTATCAAACAGCACTGCTACTGAACACTGGTTGCTAAATGCAGACTGCGCATTAAGCGTGGGAGACAAAAAAGTACAAGCTTGGAGCCTTCGTTACAGATTCTGCTTATTTTGAAAGGGGAAGTTTTAAAATTCTAACTAGGTAATCATGTCAGAGGGAAGGGAGGCTATCCTGAGTCCTGCAGGGTTCCATGCTCAGGCTTATGCTGCTCAGTGTATTCAGAAATGTCCTGAAAAAGGAGTAAACTCTAAAACTTCTAACATTCCAAAATCCTTGTGACTAAAGATAAGGATTGGCCACAACTAATTGAAGAAGAGTCTTGCAGTAAGAAGTCAGAAGACAATAAAACAGCAAAAACAAAAGTCAAAAAACCCCAACCCTATATAATGAATTATGAATTCATTGTCAAAAGTATCTAGAATGAAATACTGAGTTTATGATTAGACAAAAGTCAGTGCAGCACTCATGACCAGGTAAAAAAAAACTAAACCAATTACTTGCAAAACAACACAGAAACAGAAGAAGATTTCTTTAATGTATATTTTACATACATATCTGATATTTATAGTATAACTCCATGATACAGCTGCATCTGCATCTGGTGTGTAATATTTGTTCTCCTTCATAAACCTCTTTTCTCCCCCAAATCTCAGGAAAAAAAGTCTACAGCCACACTGGGAAACAGCTTTGAAAACAGTTTTCCAGTGGTCTTTTTCCTCTCATGTACAGAAATCGTTACTTCTCTGATTAGAAATAACACGTATAATTATAATAGATGGCTTTCTAAATAGAGGTCTAAAAAATTGGCTTCAGGATACAAATATTTTCTCACTAAGACTCACCAAAACCCATGATGAGTTAACAGGGTCCAACTTCTGTTTTCTCAAAATGATTATTTTTGAAAGGGGAAGTAAGATACTACATTCTAGGAAAAAAAAAGAAAAATAAAAAGAAAAAGAAAAAGACATTTTCTGCTAAATATTCCCTCTCTTCCAATACATTTAGCACTTCTATTATGCAGAGATACTAGTTTTTGCTCACATCTCTGACAAAGGGACTGGAGTAAGCATTGATCTGTAAATTAATTTATATTAGGCTGTTACCATTAACCAGCTCGAACATAAAGACAGCTAAACGTGCTTGTGCAGAGACTTCCTAAATGCAAGAGAAACCAACATCAGCTAGACACACACTTACCATTTCTGACTGACTGTAGCAGTAGCTCTTCTAATGAGAGAGATGAATGGATACGCAGTCTGTCAGAAAAGGGAACAAAGACCTGTGGCTACAGGCAAAAAGCTCCCTGCTCACTGGGCTAGGATGCTTCACTTGCATTATTCGAAGCAAAACAGCTCTTGTCAGGAGGTTTTTGACCACCCATTCTTTTTTATTTCACAGTGGAATTAGGTGATATTATCTACAGCTAATTGTTTGTATTCTTAGAACAGGCTGAGCAAGCAGTAACATAGGCTGGGCCACACTGGTTTAACAGAGCTTTGGAAAACAGAAGGCTAGATCATCACCCTGCTCACATCCGCAGCATTAAACAAACCAGCGTCCTTTTGGTCAGAGTGCTGTGTCAGCCTCTTCAAGGAAAGGCTGTATCCAAGAGGATCAGACAGCATTAGAACTTAAGCTTTCCAGAGCTGCCAGACCACTATCTCCCCAGGTGGACTAGCATTCTCCTGCTTTCAGAGGAAATAGCTCAGTTTATGTACTAGTGTAAGATGGTGGCAGTAGAGAACTTGCTAGACATCTGCTCTATTTACCTCAGCTCTGCTAACCCACTGCTTAACAACTCCCGCCAATTTCTGTCTCATTTGTACCCATGAGAAGAGCTGTCACCATTTCTCTTTTTCACTTAAATGAGTTTACGGGGCAAAAACACAGTGGAGGCTAACAGGTGTCACTCTGAAGTTTGACCTATTACACAGGTGTGTGTGTTTACCCCTTCCCTGTTTCAGTCCAAAGAAAAGGGAATAGTTTCTGACTCAAGGGTGTCAAACCTCCCCTTTGCATCATGCCCCATACTAGGCTTGCCTGTGGCACACGTGTTCTGCAGACTTGCTCAGCTTGACCAAAAGGCAGCACGGAGGGTAATGAGGAATCTACTGGAGAACAAAACCAAGCCAACACCTGTAGCTCCACGGGCACAGGAGAAGGGGGCCATCTCTTCCAGCAGCACTGTCACTCCAAGAGGCAATTACTGCTGTTCTGCTGGTCCATCACAGTGCTGTTTCACACCCACTCCCCTGGTACATGTCTCGGGGAAAGACACCAGGGTAATAAAGGTTTGGAAGAAATCTGGTGAACAAACCAGATGTCAACATACTTGAATGAAGCCAGGCATAAGCTATGCGAAACAGAAAAATTGAAATTACTCAGGGGGGACAAAAAGGCATCCTTCCAGTTAAGTCTGTTAATAGGGAACCTTGGCTGCTGAGTACATGAAACAATTTAGCTTTCCAATAGGAAGCATTACCACTGTAAGAGACTTTCTTAGCCAGTCTATTAGGGAGTGCTGTATTTCAGGCATTCAGAGCATAAAGCAATGACAACAATGCAGTCACATGAAATTGTTCTGTGTCAGCTGTGTAAGTTTCCTGAAATTTCATTCACCTAAAGGTCAAGAACTTGTGGTACTGTGCACATGAGGCCTTTGAGAAATTATTTGGCGTTCAAGTGCCTGTAAGATTTTCCTCGTGGTTCATTACAAAGCTAACACTTGACTGACTTGCTTGGCAATGTGACAGGTTGTCCACATACATTTTGCTGTGCAGGACGTTCATTTGGTCTTTTCTGCTGATTTTAGAACCAAGTATCTCTGTGACATAGAAAAAAATGATATGGTGGTATGATGGACTACAGCAATTTCTCATTTTACCAACAGAAATCAGATTGTAACAATCCTGACTCAAGAAGCTATTGACCTTGAAAGTTCTTAAAAATAATCAAAATTCAGATTTTCAATTCATATTTTAAATTAAAAAAATTGAGGTCATCTAACCTGAAAATATCAAGGATTTGGAAAATGGTATTCTGCCAAGCCTAATCCTAATGTGCTCAGTTTTAAACATACATAACCCAGCAAAATGTAGCCTCTGGCTTAAAAACAATCCTGTATTAAAGCCATAGGTAATCTGTCTTACATAATGCTATTTGCATTTTTTAAATCCTGTTAAAAATACTTGTGACATCAAATCAGTGCCTTCTAATCACAAACTCAACATCCAAACCAGGACTCATGTAGTAGACCTGGTTTGGGGCTTTTTCCTTATTTTATGAATAGTTCTTGTAGCATTTGTGATATACATAGACAGCACAGAGGTATGAACTGAAGTGTAGTATTGCGGTACAAATATAAATTAAATTAAGGAGTTACATCACTTAATCCTTGCAAATTAAACTAGAGTCTAATATGTCAGTTTGATGAAATACATCCATGGGATGGGAGGGTAACACAAAGTTTTGCCATTAATAAAACAGATTATAACTTTATGGTATGAAGGTAATATGAAACCTTATGCTAAGTCACCTTATTCCACTTAAATTTTGAACAATTTAGTTTGTAGCATAAAAAAGCCCCAGAATGTAGGCAGATACCCAAGTACATTGCACAGGTCCCAGTTCAGCCTTAGAAGTTCCTTAGAGAGTCAATTTCATTCCCCCAGGTGTGTACACAGCACATACTCTGAATATATAAACACTTATCTTTGGTTTAACACTACAGCTCTCCAAGTAGATGTGATTAAGCACCTGAAGTATACAAGAGCTCTCTTGAAGAACTACAAAAGTCAGATGTGATGGCGACCACAACTCCTGAGAAGCAGAAACAGTGATAATTCTGCTCACTTCTTCCTCAGCCAGGTGGCTAGAGCACATACTTAATGATGGGAGATCCAACTTCAAGCTCCACATGAGAAGAGCTGATTGAACAGGGCTGCTGATGGTTTATTACAGCATAGAGGCCCACTGGAGACTATAATCTGGCATACAGTCTCAGCCAGCCAGTCATTCCCTGCTGCACAGAGGATCAGGAAACTTTTACCTAATATCCACTGGGTCCTGGCAGTTAGAACCCAGAGCACAGAAGAGACTGAGATCCCATGAAGCCCAGAGAAAACAAAAACAAAACAAAAAAATAAAAACCAAGACAAAACCAGGATTTCCCCCTTCTGCAGTGCCCCAGTAACTGGGGAAAAAAAAAAAAAAATGTTCTTTCTTCCAATACTGTGAAACATTTGTCCACAGAAGAACTAAGACATCAGAAGGTTGGAAAGGATTTCTGGAAGTCACCTGGTTTAAACACTTACCTCCCACTCTGTTCAGCACAGGAAAAAATTCAAAGTTAGATACAATACCTAATGATTCCTTAATGCTTTTAAGAAAAGACATACAAGGATTTCATTAGACTGGTCTTCAGAGAGTTCTTCTTTTTCAACAAGATGCAAAATGCTAAAAACAAAGTTCTATTGGACAAATGTACCCTATACCAAATAGTTCATATTGATACAGATAAGTTTAAGTTACCAAGACAGGATTCCACTTTATTGTGCATAAAGACACAGTGATCACTATCTTTACAGATACAGTCAATTATTGCACTAAGACTCGTCAGAAAGATATCCTAGAGAGTCCAAAAGGGTTCCAAGCCCTGATCTGGTTTCGTTTAGTCTGATGGCCTCTTTAAACTTGAAAATACAAGTGCTGCATGTCCTACCAAGTCTGGCATGCACTTAGCATAATAACAAGTATCCCAAGGTCTCATCTCTGATAGTAGCTAAAAGCAGATGCCCGAGGGAAAAGGATACATTTAGGGCAACACCCTCCCAGCCATCATCATCTGAAAGCTCAGAGGCCTAATGGAATTTCTCCCATTGCTCAACTCTACTGCTATATCATCTTGGTGAAGTACTAACATTTGCTCACCATGTTGTCATCAGAATAAAGACATCCAGTTTCAGAAGCTGTAGTAGGCTGTTTGAAACATTATATGCTGCTAGTGGCAATGGCTGTAAAGTTAGCAATTATCACTAGCACAGAAATTACTTAAGACATAGCGTGCTTTCAGGAAAACAGCACAATACCACAGATTTTTTCCATAAAGTTTGTAAAATGTGTATCAGTTCCTTTATCCTGATTTTACTACCAAATTATGGTCTAAACCAATATACTGAATACTGTGGCAAGATATGCAGAATTTATAATTGCGGAGAAAAACAAAATTAAATTCAAGATGTCGTACAGTTACCAGGTATCAGGGCTGTGTCTGTGTGCACACCCAGCAGACTTACTCACCAGTCTCCAGCATGGACCAGAACTGTTCAACTGAAATATCTCAAATCAGTCCCTTGTAGCATTTGCACAGTATGATGACTGAATAAACTCTCACCTGCCTTTATAACAAGGCAGCTGGTAAACAGGACCTCTTCAGTTGGGAATAATGGACAGTCCCTGGAGTTCCCCTAGGCAGCTCCAGCTGTGCACAGGCCAACTGGAGTTGCTTGCAAGCACGAATAGCATCTGATCTCGAGAATCCAGCATTCCCAGAGACTCCATGAGGCAGCTGAAACTGCTCCTATTTACACAGCAATCTCCTGTGTATATGCAAGACAGCCAGGAAATGCAAAATTGAATAGAGTTTATGGTAAACCAAAAGAAACAGATCGTGCATAATCAGCAGAAAATATTTTGTGGAGTCTCATTTAATCCAGATGAAGAGACTTCCACCACCGTCTGGTAAAGGACCATCAGACCTTATCCACGAAATTATATTCCCCAGACAAGTATTACTCAACACAACAGAAACCAGTCAATCACTTTTCCCATTCACTCTTTAAACAAACAGCTGTCTGACTGTGCAACAATACTGAGAAAGTTATTTGTAGACAAGGGATTACATTGTCTTTTTCAGGGAAACACTATTGTTGATGTGAAATGTAACAGAAACATAATGATTTCGATAATTGTAGTTAGTAAGTATGAAGAGGTAAAGCTGTGAATAATGATTAGAACTGTGGCAAGAAAGGATGTGCTTAGTAGAGTGTAGAAACTCTGGCAAGAGAAGAATGTGTTTAGTAAAGCATAGAGAACAGGCNGCACTATGGTCATCTCAAAAAATTTGTCAACATGTTAAGCCTATTTCATCTGCATCTGTGTTGCTTCCTTAATGGTTTCCAAATTAAGGTTTTTGGCATAGTATCTAGAAATATTTGTTTTGTCAAAGTTGCACTGAACTAAATGACAGCAAATGATCAAAAGCCCAATTCAAGCTTCAGATCAACTCTAGAGGCATTATTCCCATTTTACATAGACGGTAGACCAGAAAAAGCCTGTAACACTGAGACATTTTCATGTAATCTTAGAATAATGAAACCAAATGGAAAAATGGAACTCCANTGGTTTCCAAATTAAGGTTTTTGGCATAGTATCTAGAAATATTTGTTTTGTCAAAGTTGCACTGAACTAAATGACAGCAAATGATCAAAAGCCCAATTCAAGCTTCAGATCAATTCTAGAGGCATTATTCCCATTTTACATAGACGGTAGACCAGAAAAAGCCTGTAACACTGAGACATTTTCATGTAATCTTAGAATAATGAAACCAAATGGAAAAATGGAACTCCACTCATTTCTCACACTTTTTTTTTCTCAAATAGCTGAAGTAAATTCACTGTACCACCAATGTTCCTGCAAGTACTTTAAATTACTACCCTGACAGGATTAGAACAGTATATCCCAAGTGAAGGTTGCACCTACCACTCACATTGCAGATTCTCAGTCAGTACAAGCGTGACCACCTTCACAACTCTGGCTCCTCAAAAAACCCAGCCACCACAGACAAGTTTGTTCTTATTTTGGTTTCTTTAAGTACACTCCTAGGCAATTCCAACAGTTTCCCTCTTCCTTAAAGATCAACCATGACTGCTTTGATCTGACAGTGATGAGCAGCAGCAATCTCAAACATNAAGTGAAGGTTGCACCTACCACTCGCATTACAGATTCTCAGTCATTCCAAGTGTGATCAGCTTCACAATTCTGGCTTCTCAAAAAACCCAGCCACCACAGACAAGTTTGTTCTTATTTTGATTTCTTTAGGTACACTCTTAAGCGATTCCAACAGTTTCCCTATTCCTTAAAGATCGACCATGACTGCTTTGAACCAACAGTGATGAGCAGCAGTAATCTCAAACACGGGTTACACCTTAGGACCAGATGGGAACCGGTGCTGATGTGCACAGTACAGTCATTACCACAGAAGGTGTCATTCCCACCCTCATTTCCTTCCCTACAAGCATAGTTTTATTTCAATTATCCAAGGTAGTAAAGGGATCAGATGATTATTAAAAGTTTAAAAAAAAAAGCCACAGGGATAACACATGCATACACATAAGTTAAAAAACACTCAGCAGTGTAACTGATGTCAAGGAAGTCAACTGGACTGTTGACTATGAATGGACACATCCTTTCACTAATACTGACCTCAGATCAGACAGCACAGCATAAGAAGTTACTCTTCTGCACTCTTACCTAAGTTTGTTCATGTGAAGTCAATTTGGGCACTTCTACATTTATAGCACAGTTAATACATAGCCTGAAAACGAAATAGAAATAACCTTAGCAGAAATCACAGCTCAGAGAAGCAACAGAAATGCATATAATGGAGCGCTCTTTATCTGAATCTACTGTATGATGATACCTCTAACAATTAAAACTTGCCAGTGTAACATTAAAACCACTACCAGTTCCCAGGAGAGCTGGCTGCATGTGCAAGGGATGCTCCACCCAAACACACCCCCTGCTTCAAAGTATAACAAAAATGAATGAAATCTCAAAACTCATCATTTTTTGTCATCAAGCTTTGTATCTAATCAATAACTTCACTACAACAGAATATCATCCATTCATGCTGAAGTCAGTGACGCTAATCTGGCCATGCTGGTCCTCCAAACTCAGCAGCATCAGCCTCAGCCATCTGCAGGATATTGTATTTTCTTTACAGTTTAGTTGTTAGCTTTCCAGTACTGAAGCTACTGAAGCACTATTCAGAATTAAACTAGTTTGATCTAAGTTTTCTTTTCCACATCATCAATAAGATTAATCACCTCAAACTCAGCTTCGTTAACAGCAAAGGAAACTTTTGATGAGCAAGGTATGCTACATGAAGTGCTTTAGCAAGTGGAATACTTATGCTAACCATGTGTCTGTTCACACACAGTTTTTAAACTGTGATACTAAACTGTCACATAATAAAACAGTAACAAAATTCACCAATATGAATCTATTTAGTGGAGCAGACTTTAATATTCTTGAAAAACCTAAGTGCTAAAAAATTGTACTGCATAGTACACATCAATTTTGTCTAGAAGCTATAATCATACATTACACTCTCATTAGGACTGGTAATGTATGGATAGATAGCCACATCCTCAAAGAACACACAAGTTTGTGAAATAATTTTATATGAAAACTCAGAAGTCATTAGACAACAAAGGCTTTAAGATACTTCAAAGTCTGACTGTCTGATTATATTAAAGTATGTAAGCCTTCTTAAAAGGAAACTGTAAGTTTTGTTTTACATTTCTGTGCTTACTAACACCCAATTGCACTCAAAGCAAGATTTACATACTAATTACTTGCCTATGCCTGAATAGCAGGTATTTAAAAATCTGTCACTGGATGGTAGAAATAGCAATGAAGGGATAAAGAAAAGAGCGCAGGAGATGTTGCTCTTCTGGGTTCTACTTATAAACTTGCAAGTGTTTCATTTTGGGCTCTGCTCAAGTCTTTGTTAGAGGATGTTGGGGTTTGGGTGTTCCTCCTTTTTTGTTTCTCTTCACCTGTGGAATTTNCCAATATGAATCTATTTAGTGGAGCAGACTTTAATATTCTTGAAAAACCTAAGTGCTAAAAAATTGTACTGCATAGTACACATCAATTTTGTCTAGAAGCTATAATCATACATTACACTCTCATTAGGACTGGTAATGTATGGATAGATAGCCACATCCTCAAAGAACACACAAGTTTGTGAAATAATTTTATATGAAAACTCAGAAGTCATTAGACAACAAAGGCTTTAAGATACTTCAAAGTCTGACTGTCTGGTTATATTAAAGTATGTAAGCCTTCTTAAAAGGAAACTGTAAGTTTTGTTTTACATTTCTGTGCTTACTAACACCCAATTGCACTCAAAGCAAGATTTACATACTAATTACTTGCCTATGCCTGAATAGCAGGTATTTAAAAATCTGTCACTGGATGGTAGAAATAGCAATGAAGGGATAAAGAAAAGAGCGTAGAAGACGTTGCTCTTCTGGGTTCTACTTATAAACTTGCAAGTGTTTCATTTTGGGCTCTGCTCAAGTCTTTGTTAGAGGATTAGTGTTGGGAAATTGAATTACATTGCAAAGGTTGAATTACATTTTCAATTCTATCCGAAAAGATGGGTTTGGTTTTTCCAACGCTATTTAGTGTTAAAAATTATCAATAGCTCTATTTCCCATAGCAATATTTGAATGGCAATATACTGAAAAGTACTAATATGTTATAAATTTCAAGTCATATTGTAAGGCCAACACAGTATCAGTTCAGTTCCTTTTTTCATTAATTATAAAAACACATTAACATTAAAACTGGGGAAAATTACTGTAATTATAATCAAACAATTAATTATTACATGAAAGTTCCCACTTCCACTAATCTGAATTCTATTTTTTTAAAATATCAAAAATTAAAGTAGTGCACTAGCTCACCATAGTGAATTATAAATTATTTCCTGCAACCATAGATTTTTACCTTTGACTAATAAAAGCAAATATTCAACTATTTTAAAATATACTTTCAGAAACAGAAGTCTCACTCCATCCTTTACTATCCAGGATAATCCAAGCACCCAACTTCAGAGTTCAGCATTATTCTGCATCTTCAGAGAAATACTTTCTTGTACTATTTCGCAATTTTTATTCCAGTGTTCTGTCACAACTCAAATCTGTGTACAATAATCACTGGAGCATAGATCAAGGGACCATCAGTGAAAGGTCATTTTTCCACTTGTGAGGGGCAAGTAAAGGAACAGATGTGCAGTTTTTATCAGAAAAATCTTAAAAAATATTGTTTTGAATTTTTTTTAAAACCTAATTCTTTACTAATTCAGACAATACCTCAGAGTTAGGAACATCACTCACTAAAACTACAACTCGAGGTTTTGTTTTAAAACAAGAAATCATAGCTCTATTCTGTCAATACCTATTTGTATGTAATTATATAGGCTTCTTCTCTTTGCTGTCTCCCCTCACTTGATCTTCACATTTTGTTCTGGTTTCAGCACTTTCTTCCTCTTCTCTCTTGCATTCCACCAAATAGGTCTTTTTATTGACATTCAAACAAGGAAGATATCTATTACTTTGCAATTTGAACTTTCCCACCTATAATAATAAAAACAATGGTATTTATTTACTTTAGCTTGCTGTCATGAGCATGATTAGTAACTCTTGGGCTGTCCTTCAATATAATCTCAGTTAAACTAAGGGTAGGGGAATTCACAGGAATGTTTGACTCTTTTAGGACAGCTTTACATCAGGAAAAAAGCCACACATAAAGGTCTGTATAACATAATGAACACAAAGACTAATCTTCCTACTAATGTGAACTTTGGCATTAGTCCTGGCAGTCACTTAACTTCCAACAGATTGTGATGTTACAGACGTTCTCAGCATTAGGGTTTCTGTCACTATCTAAGGGACAGAATTGAGCCCTTGTAGAGAGCTATCAAGCCTCATAACTTCAGCCAAATTTTTTTTAAAAACAGGTGCAAGAATCAATCAATTATTAACTGCAATTCTGATTTCATTTTTAGGTGTTTCTAGGCTTCTAGACATGGGGGGGGGGAAAGCTAGGACACATTATTCAAGGGGATGATTTATTAAGATTTTTATATTCATAGTTAATTCCCATAATACTCCTTCAAGTGTCTGATCCTGTCAATTCTGGATGTGATGAGAAACCTACTCCCATATTTAAATACCAAGAGAGTGAGAAGCTTGTGAATTACATAAAACTTAAGTAGTAACTTGGAGAAATTCCTCCAAATAAAGTTTTGGGGATGATATCTGCAAACCATCCTACAGAGGATCTCTTCAGAAATCCTGCTATTAAGGGAACTGTGCCTGCTGGAAATGATAGTGGGGAGATTGGAAATCTGGGGCAGCATTTAAGGCTGTTTTGATGATGCTTCACTCCAGCATAACTGGTAGAGTTGAGACTCCCAAAGAGCACCCAAAGGTTTTAAGACATGATTGTAAAGAATACTGTGGCTTCAAAACAATGGGTTAAAGGCTCTTCTTTCCTCACAAAAACAGTCTAGGTTTTAGAGGAAAGTAATTCAAAGAAAAGACACTATTGCTGTAACTTGAGACAGTGCATGAGCAGTAAAACCCAAAACATTACTTGCTTTAATTAAACACTGACATTCCTATCAAGTAAGCTAAATAAAAATTACTAGACATCATCTTTTACTGAAATTTATACTACAGATTTCCTGAAAAAGGCTACTTTATTGAAGCATTTAATTTTAGGTCCATAACATTAAATATTTTCCATAATACCCTGAAGAGCAAAATCACACACTTTAAAGGACATAAATGTTATTAATAAAATAAAAGTATATGCAAATCCTGGGGTATATCTGGGAAAACATGACATTTAATTCAGAGAAATTCTTTATTCTTTTAACTACAAGGGAAAAACCTATTGAGAAAGGAGTGTACTTTTAATTTTCAAATGAAAAACATGCTTGGATTAAAATTACTGGACTCAATATAAAGGCAAATGTGTTAAGTTTAAGAACTCATTATTTACAGGTCAACTGCATGATCTTATTAATTACTCTGACTTCCACTGTAGAAATACAAAACTTCAGGTGAGTTCTAAGAAAATGTATTTACTTTCATATTAAACACTCAACAGTATTATATTTCTGTTAATTTATTAATTTTTTTGCATTTTTNGTCCTTTCGTGCCTGGGTGCTGCAAGTACAACAGAGAAAGGTGTGTACTTTTCATTTTCAAATGAAAAACATGCTCAGATTAAAATTACTGGACTCAATATAAAGGCAAATGTGTTANAAGTTAAAAATGCGCTTTATACAACTACCACCTACAAGGTCTAACAGATATTTAGCTTTTAGTCACCTTGGACTGGCTTGCTTTCCAGTTATGCCATTGCTTACATTTCAACTTTATCATGCAGAAATACCTCACATATAATTTAAGATATTCCTTGTTTTGTCCCTGTCTAGAACCAAGTGTGGATATAATTTTTAAATCACTCCAACTACAGAAAATCAGAAAACCAGAAACCTGAAGTTTGAATTTATATTGATATAATAAGTTTGGTGTTGTCTGGGAAAGATGTTACACCTTGTAAAACATTGAAATATTGGCAACTAGAGTCCAAGGTCCACAAATATATTAAATGCTTCTGAGGGAAAACAGGGATATTTAAAAGACTATTTTCACATTACAGGTGTCAGGGCTGCACTGTATAGAAATTCCTATAAAGACACAATCACTCCAGTAGGTCAAAGGCAAACCAAATTGTACATAAGGTACATACAACTCCAGTATGAGCAACGAGTTCCTTCACAAGCCAAAGTTGTCCCAAACACCCTTGTAGTACTATTTGGACTGAATTGCAGCAATAGTGATAATAGTTCCTACCTGCCTCTCTGCCCTAACCAATCCCAGGCCAAGGGAATAATAATAACACCTGCATCAGAAAGAACAGCTTGGAAGACACTGGATTTTTTGTAAGAGCCCCAAGAACACAGCACAGAACCATAGAAACACCGCATTGGAAGAGGATCTCAAGGACCTCTGGTTCAACTTTTCTTGGCAAAAGCACAGTCTAGACAAGATGTCCCAACCGTCTGTCCAGATGCATCTTAAAAGTGTCCAGTTTTGGGGAACCAACCGCTTGCCTGGGGAGATTCTTCCAATGGCTGATTGTTCACATTGTAAAAATCTTTCCTCCAAGGAGAGAACACAGCTCTTCACAGCAGCTGGACCAGAACACAAAACTTACAGTTCCAAGACTTGAGAATGCCTAAGGGCCTCAGTTTATTCAGCATTGCATGCAAAAAGTCCAGTTTTTTTCTCTTTTAATGAAGGTTCTGTCTTGCAAACTTACTCAAATCCTGTAGAATTTTGAAAGAATGGGAAAGAAACAGGAATATATCTTACTTTTCTGAGCTACAGTATGAATTACCTAGTCAGAAGAGACGAAAAACCAGTAAAACAGTTAGTGCAGCCTATCAACATCTCATCTCACCCAACCGGAAAAGCACGTTTTGATTTTTTGTTGCCATGTAACAAATGAAACAAAATATACCAAATTCAGCAGACCTGGCAATTTAAAAATTACTTCCATTTCAAAAGAGCACCAATACAAGAAAATTTAACTATTATATATTTCGTTTGTCTAGAGACCACAGAACTGGTCTACAGGTGGGGCTGGGTGGAGGGACCCACAGATTCCAGCTTACTCAGAGTGGCAGTAACCAAGTCACTAAACCTGTTTATCACATCCCAAAGAAGAGCTGTGACTAAGCTTTCCTCTTCCTGCTATCACTTGAAAATTCTAAGAAGGAAAGCACATCAAGCACCTCCTGTATTTTGATTCTCTTAGAGAGATGAACAGCAGGAAGGTGGGAGACCCTGCTTTACAGTCCTTCTAAACACTACATAAAAGGTGAAGAGAACCATCGATCTTGTTACAAAGGGTAACTTGTGTACAAGCCTACTGGTGAACACCACTTAACTCTTAAATATTCTTGAAAACTGGTCCTTCTCAAGATTATTTTTTCCTCTTTTTTGAATTTTGTTGGTTTCTACCACGCTGCCCATGCTACAAATACCCAGTGGGGAANACTTCTGCACTCACTGATTACACACCACCTCTACAAATACACAGACACACACAGAGCCCTACAGCACTGTGACACTGTAAAGACAATCCTTTACATGAACCCTCAGAATCATGCTGGACAAACACAGCAGCACTGAAAACACAGAGAAAAGAAAGTTTGAAGTCAGAGGCACAGATCAGAAAAAGGCAATCTGTACTTGTGTATAAACACTGTCATGTCCTCACTCAGGTAACAGTCTAAAGGAAAATGGTACATTAATATTTTGGTTGACTGTCTGGAAAAACCTAATTAGTGGCCAAAGCCTAACTCATACAATCAGGAAGTTATGGATCAGCTTTTGTTTTTCTCAAACAAGCTGTTGAACAGTAACAATTACATACTTTAAACCCGAGCAAATTAAAAGGTCTTGTATATCTAGTGGTGCAGACAAAGTATTAGGGCAACTCAATTCCCATTGGGATGCATCCAAATTCAGCAGTCTTACATGAGTATTTACAGAATTAAGAGAGACAACATCTGTACCAATTCTGTCTGATGTTACTGACAATTTAGACAGCTAGTTCCTTTCTAATGAGGCTGTTTTTTAAAGTTATCACGTCCTCATAACTTGAACTAGCCTTTTTTTCCTCTCTTGGCTATTTTTATGCTTCTGAGATGCTCTGCATCAAATGCTGCTTTTTTATATAAAGTTTTGTTGCTTAAATGAGAATGGGGGTACTGTGAGCTCTTACAGAAACATTTTATAATTCAAGCTGTCATGCTTCCATACTAAAAAGTTAACAAGGGGAAAGCTGTAATCACATTATGAATTGAGCCATTTCAAAACCAAAACAGTGTAGGAAAACAGTGTATTCACAAAATGAATACTAAGATACATCCCAATTCATACAGCAAACTGAAAAAAAAAAATTGAAAGCTTCTTAACAACAGTTAATAGAGGATCCAGATGAGCATTTCTGTACTTATTCAACATTTACTAGAAGGGAGAAGCTAAAGATCAATCCAGAGGCGTATTTGCAATGCAATTAGGCTAGACAAGTAAGCCTGAATGTATGCCAGCTGCAGGGGTCTGCCCTTAATTCACACAATCAAATGTCTAGTGTGTCACACAGTGTCTAGCATCAGTATCTCCAGTATTAAAAGTCTCATCAGATATGCACTTGTTTACTGAGCGTCTAATCAGGGTCTGAACACATATCTAGCTGTACCTTCTAGCAGTCTATGTGCCAGTCCATCACCATCTGTCAGTAAAAGCTCCCACAGACAGAAAAAAATAAATTCAAACAAATGTGTTCGGCGCTCAAACTAAGCTATCATTCACATTTCAATATAAGACTTGAATTCCTTTTCAGTGTTCTTCAACTTTGACCCAGCTCTACCCCCTCCTTCACTGAAAAGGGCAAAGACAACAGCCCAGCAAGTGGGACAGGCAAAACAGACCTCCTTTGTTCACTTTTTCCCTTTCAGTTTTCTATTGAGGTAAATAACTGAAAGCTCAGCCAGCCTCCAGTAGCTCAGAAGAAAGCAATATAGCTAGCTTGCAACTATCCCTTCCAGGTTAACAAACTGCAGGACAAAACTTACAGTGCATCATGTTAATCTTATTATTAGAGATTAACTCTTTACAAATTCCCTTAGCATTAAATTTATGAGACAGTACTCATAAATGCAGAAGTTGCAATGTCCTTAATAGTGAACTGAAGAGGCAATACACACAGCAATTTAAAATGCAACAAATTATTACTGCAGAGAAAGTATAACAGAATTTTTTAAATACTATCAGCCCACTCAGGAAGGCAAAATCAAATTCATTGCATATTGCCCAACACACAACCTCCTACATTATTCCCTCAGCTTTCATTACCAAGATATACTTTCCTCTGTATAACTTTCCATTTTACCAACTCTGTTCAAAGAACATGAAAAAATGAACAAGTCCAGTGAAAACTGAACAGCACAATTTTACTGGACTATTTCAATATAATGAAAGTTAAGTAATCACAATTCAAGGTGATTTGAGACAGATTAGTAAAACTACAGAATAACAGCAATTTCACAGGTGCAGGCAAAACAGAATTGATTTTTAGGCTGATTGAGCTATTTGAGCTGTGCAATAATCCATTAAAAAAATGCCAAACCCTTAGTGTATTCAGTATCTCTTATGCCCAGATACCATGGCTAGTTATTTCACTAAAGCAGAAAGAATGGGCAACATGCATTACCATTTCCAGACTTGAAACTGGAATCCTCAAAATAATAAAACCTGACAATTAGAGAGACATCTCATTAACCCCAAGAAACTCTTAACTTGGTTACTAACGCTTCTGCTGTCACCTTTTTGAGCACCAGAGAGAAACACCAGAGTGCAACAAGCTAGCAGATATCAGTATGCATCACTGGATTTGATATTTCATTTTCTGAAAATAAAGGCCATTTAAAATAGCTGAATTTTCTTATTACAGCCCTTTTTGTCAAACAAGCTGTGGTGTATGTGATAAATAATACGCCTTCTTCAAGAAGATAAGGAACAGTACCTACGGCTCAGATTCTGGTGATCTCATTCACCTTGAACATTAGTACTTCTGAATAATTCTCCTGTGGCCAATAACGCTAATGACAGAACTAAGGCACTAATACGAGTATGATTAGTTGTGGATTTATCCGTGAGTTGGGAGGAAGGTTTTAGCTCCATCCTTAGCACCAGCTGGTATCATCCGACGTGCTCACACAGCTGCACAGTTTGCCTTTAGCTAGACTGCCTTTGCACAACCCAGAACGTGAATTCATTCAATGGATCCCAAGTTCTGTCACCACCAAGCAGATTTCTGGGTTTGCTTCCTTACATTCAGTATTCTCAGAATGTAACACTTTCTGAGTTCTATACTGATATAGTCTGACAGCTAATTTTAGACACCCAAGAGAATTTCAAAGTACTTTGAAATTCAAATAAGTAACTTGCACAGACTTTGGCATCACACTCTTTAGCAGCTCCGGTCACTTGCATTGCAATTTCTATTCAAAATTAAACAAATGTCTGAGGTGTATTCACACAAACAATAACATCAAGCACATTAGACAAATATTAAAAAGACGCTGCACCTGCAAGCCAGATTTCTGATTTCTAGGCCCTTTGAGCTATGTAACACTGAACTATCCTTCTCTTTCCAGCTGATATCCTCTGCCAAAGAACAGGGGCAAGATCGGCCTCTTGGCATATAAGCTGCTCTGAAACTCAAAATACAGTCCAGATGCTTTCTGATGTCATACAGTGACCTGTTTTATGCACAGACCCATATAACTACTATCCATAAATTATCACATGTATTACATTAAATTATGGAAGATGTTGAAATTATTAATAGTGCACCTGTTAGATACAATAAAGTTTTCAGGTTTCATCTACCTTTTCCACAAATTATTTAATTAAGAATCAAAATCAGACAATCAGACACAGAGGAAGAAATGCACAAAGACGGGGAACATTAGAAAAAAGAAATCCAGGTGTTTAATACTGGTTTTTTCACTCAGTAGGAGGTTATTTTGAATAAACACACAAAAGCTGGACCTTTATGGATAAAAGAACATCCTGACACAACCCATAGGTTTCACTTTAGAGCTATATATCACATTTTCCATTGTTTTATCCAACCACACAGAGAGCTGAGCAATAGCATTTCTTTCACAGAGTACTTGTCAATATGGAACAGCCTGATTGACTGGGCTGAAGCACACCATGATCTTAAATATTTAAACAGCTTGGCATTATTAATCAGGTACTGTTTACACTTAGACTCCGAAGTCCAGGTTTAAACACATTTCAGACTTCAAAACTAACATCTATGCTGAAGACCGCAGCGACAGATGGTTTCGTTAATTTTTAGTTTATAACCAAAGAGAAGTGCACTCGCTGCAGACTTCACCACGATATTCTGCATTAATCGCCATCAAGAAGCCAAAATAGGGAAAACACGAAAAGCTCGCGATTCAGACACATTGTAGCTATTTCATACCTAAACAAAATCGCAACTGTAAGGAAGTGGGAAACAAAAATAAAAAGTACGGGTGATAAATAGAGGCGCAAGAGCCGAAACGCGGACCGCGGCAGTTCAGCACCGACAGCTCCTTCCTCCGCACACGCCCGGCCCTCGCCCCCGCCGGGCAGCGCACGAAATGGCGACCGAGCCCGCCCGGGGATGGGGGCGCGTCGCAGCCGCGGAGCGCCTCCGCCCGGCCCGCCCGGCCCC
>VZTR01021658.1:37137-60418 GCA_013400775.1 Chaetops frenatus | reverse complement strand
CGCGCGTCTGCGCGAGCCGCGCCGGGGTAGGCGCGCGCGCGGCGCGGGGGCCTGGGCGGGGCGCGGGTGCCTCCATCTTGGGCATCCCTCCGTCCCTCTTTCGCTCCCTCCCTCCGCCGCCCCCATTAAAACCGGGTTGGAATCGTCATTGTATCACCGCTCAGGGCCTCCCGGACCGACCCGGCCCTGAGCCTCCCCAGCAGCGCCCGTGCCCGGCAGGCCCCGGTCCGCGCCTGTGCCTTCCCCCGGCCGGGGACAGCCGAGCGCTCCCCGGGACACTACCGGAGCTGCCCCCCCGGCAAGGGCGGTGTTTTAAATAGCCGCATTATTTTAGACCGGCAGCGCCCCTCTAAATAGATGGTTTCCGCGAGTTCCCAAACTCAAGACAAGGATATTATTTTACACTCGAGAATTGTCCTGTTGAACTCGTTAAATTTACAGTTCACAAGTTCAGGAAGGCGGGCGCTTGGATGCGATCACTGACAGGGAAGCTCTGCGTGACACCATTTGGAGAAGAGGGAACATTTGGGAGCAGGGCTTATTCTAAGTAAATCTTTCTAGTGAACACACCTCTCTCAGAGCTCTCCTTCCCTTTCACATCAGTTCATTTAATGCACGACATCAGAAATTATTTGAATGTAATTTTGAGACTTCTATTGACTGTGCTCAGTATTGCTCAAAATTAATCCAACTATACCTTTAACGATGTAGTAAATGTGATTAATTGCTGCTGCTGGATTTGCCTTTGGATCAGCCGCTGTAGGAGTAGCCTTTTGTGCATTGCAAGGTGGCAACTTTTGTAGTGGTTAGCCATTATACATTTCAGGGAACAGTTCTCAAGGTGAACTCTACAGTGATAACTTAATAGTGCAAAACACAATGCCTAAGACGAGCAAATAGCCCTTACCCTGCATCTCGGCAGAAACCACATTACAACTCTGGCAAGTTAAATCTGAACATCTGACCTTCTGAAAACAACACTTGAGATGAATAGCAGATTCTGTAAATGATATAGCACATGCATATAAATATCCAAGGGTTAAACAATAAGTCAGACACTACTGCGTCCAACTTTGGAGATATTCAAACTCATATCAATCTGAGGCCAGGATACTAACGTTTGAGATGTTGCGAATATGCAAAGAAGATTAGATGAATGTGAAGAAAAAACATTTTCTGTAGAAGGAAGTGTTTCAATGTTCTTTACTTCCATTTGTTTGCTAACATTTTCTTTTTTGCTATACAACTCCCATGTTTCCAACTGATTTATTTAACTACAAAAACAATAGAGTAAATGTGCATCAGTGTATACACATGTGGCCTTAAAATGCTAGGATATTGCCTGATTTTTCTTCTACAATATTGTGTTCCATCAGGAGATTGTGTAGCCACTCCTGGCTTTGGAAATGTAGGTATAAAATGCAGAGAAAACTGTCTGAGAAATGATCTGTTTGCATGGATGTATTCTGTAGGGAACATGATGAGCCAAACCTTCAGGAGGTGGACTGTAGAACTGCAAGACACTTGAGGGGAAAGATCTGAGTTGAAAGTTTACCTTCTTTAAAATGTAGGATCAAAGATCTAATTTGTATTTGGATGGCATAGCATATGATACTTTATGAACACAAAGCACTCTGTGGCAAACAACTTGGTAGAAACTAGACCACAAAACCTAAGTAAATGAAGATATTTTACTATTGCAGGGAGGGTGTAAAAAGCAACTCTATATTGATGTAATAAACAGCTCTACTGATGTATGGTGAAGCTGAAGTGTTGCAGCTGGTATGATTACACCCTTGTGATTCCCCTGAGAATTTTTCCCTGAAAATCTGTATTTTCTTATATTGCATAGATCAACAGATGTACACATTCAATAGCACAAAGTAGATCTTTTAAAATTGTGACATAATTATTAATAAACAAGTAAATTCAAAGGTTTGTACAGCTAGGAGCTACTAGTAATGCTGGTGATGGCATCTACTAGTCTGGGTGACTGCTACCCGTACTGACAGTAGCATGGTGGCACCAAGCAAAAAGAAGCAGGTGAGCTTGGTGGCATAGACAACAGCCATTATGACAAGCAGAAGTTTTCTGGCTGAAGGAATATTACCGTTCAGAGTTCTTCTCTGGTGCCTTGCATATTTTCTGTAGTAGTCATCATATTACTTTTTGTAGCCTTTCTTCTTACTTTATCTGCTGCAATTATATCCATGGATGGGCAGTTCCAAACATAGTCTTAGTCTTCACATTCCTTTATTACCAACCTTGGTTTACTTAGCTGCCAACTACTGCTTTCTTCCATACTGATCTGTCAGAGTTTTTTGTAGTCTTTGTTTAGGGAAGCATTGCTCAGGTATACAACACATTTATCTGAGATACAAAATTGATTCATTATTGCAATATTGTGACAAAGGAAAAAAGCTATCAAAAACTAGTCTTTGGTGGGTATCAGTTGTGATCTGGATCTTGAAAAGTGTTTTTAGGAAGAGGTTACAAATAAAATACTCAGAGAGCTGATACATTGGAAAAGGCTAGTGTTAGCTGAAAATAATTCTTTGACATTTTGTTCCTAAAGCAGACATTTTAAATGGATGTGGAAAGACATCTTCGGTTGTTCATCTCACCTAACTTTAGATGTCTACTATGTGAATGTCTGCATCTGAGCTAGTCACTCTCTCCACTGAGCATAAAGGGAACCAGAAATAGGCACTTCTAGTGTATGATTCATCTAACCTATTTTAGATGTCTACATTAGAATAAGCCAAGTTGCATCGTAGAAATGCCTGTTTCTCTTCGTTGACTGTAACAGGACCTGTGGGTGTCTCATTTAGCTGTAAATGTCTACATTGTAGGAGTCTGCATGTACTCAGCTGAATGCCATCCATGTGATTTTAACGTGAGTTATGCCACTGTCCCACTGTTCCACATGTTTGGAGGTTGTACAGTGGTGAATGGAGCATGGTGTAGCCTGCAAAGTACTTTGCACCAAGTAAAAGGGTGAGGTATACTCCACTCAATGTATTGAAACTCAATACAATTTAGACAAATCATATTCTGTAGATTGCGGGGGCCCCCAGTCAAACACTGAACTACTTTTGAGGTTAATTTTAATCTAGTTTATTTATGGCCACTTCATATTTCTTTTGGAGTTTTTTTTGACACCATAGTAGTAAAGTAAATGCACTTAAATGCTGGACTAACACTTTTCAGAAGCTAATATTTATTTACTACAGCAGCATAAAATGAAAATATGTCAAAGCAAAAAAAAGACCAAAGACAAGATCAAGAGCTTAAGTGATAATGTCTAATGTTAAGAGCTGCACTGCTTGGTAACTAATAAATCAGCTTTCACAGAGCACCAGGCAGAGGATGTGTTTTGGCGTAAAATATGTTGAGAACTAGGGTAGCAAGAGGATTGTATAGGAAAGATGTTGCACAGAAGTGTTGTGCTATCAAAAATTGAAAAATAATTTAAGGCTTCAGAGATATTCTCTCAAAAGACAATTTATGACTAGGGTTAGGTACTTCCATGCCTGATTCATAAGCTATCACACAGATTTCCCTTACAAGAAATTGGAGTTCTCCTGGAACCCAAGAAATATAGCAGGCTAAGCAAAGAGCCAGCTGGAGACAGCCACATGGAAATGCCATGGTTTGAATCATGCCTGTTTAGGACTTTAGATATTCAAAGCTGGTGGCAAATACTGCCAGGGATTAACAGGGTGGAAACTTCCTTCAGGAATTAGATTCTTGAATGAAAACTGAAAGGACATGATCCTGTTCTTTGAGAAGCAGGTGGAGAGAAGGAAGTGTTGGTGCTGTCACCTGTCCCATCTTTCATTAGCTTGATCATTAGTGCTGATAGAGAAAGCAGGAACTCTGGGCTCAGTTGTTTTTTTCAGTTAATGAACTTCATCATCTCAAGGCACAAACTTTACAAAACATCTGAGGATGAAGATAGAGTTTTCAATCCACCCTTTCAGGATAGTTAAATACTGAGAGNCAGGGATTAACAGGGTGGAAAATTCCTTCAGGAATTAGATTCTTGAATGAAAACTGAAAGGACATGATCCTGTTCTTTGAGAAGCAGGTGGAGAGAAGGAAGTGTTGGTGTTGTCACCTGCCCCATCTTTCATTAGCTTGATCATTAGAGTGCTGATAGAGAAAGCAGGAACTCTGGGCTCAGATGTTTTTTTCACTTAATGAACTTCATCATCTCAAGGCACAAACTTTACAAAACATCTGAGGATGAAGATAGAGTTTTCAATCCACCCTTTCAGGATAGTTAAATACTGAGAGGAGGTAAGATTACACACATAAAATACATCTCACACAAGCAAGAAAAGTGTAATTGATTTATTTGACTGTGTAGAGGGAAACTTGAATTTAACCTTATGTCTACATATATTTCACTGCTGCTTTTTTTGTGTCTTTTTTGTTGTTGTTGCTCTTGTTAGATTTTTAACTGGTCTCCCTTGTCCCCAGTAGCTTAAGTGTCTAGATTATACCTTGACTAATGATTAGAGCATTCTCCCTTGTGCCTATGAGTATTTAGTAACTCCATGGAAAGTGAAATACCTTCAGAAGGAGGGATGAAAATACCATTTTATTTAGGAATACTCCATTTCTTAGCTGCTAGTTAGCAAAGGCTGGAAAAAGAGTTAAGCATATGTCAAACACCCTGTACAATTCTAATTGCAGGAAGACAGTACCATCAGCTTGGTTTTGTGTCAAGTTTCATTGATCAGGTGGATGTGCTCTGAGAATGCTTAAGAGATCAAATTTTTCAGGTAAAATGGAGTGATGAACATTTTAAAACACTCCCAGATACCACCATATGCAGACAACAGTACTTTTGTCCTTGCGCAGGAGGTGATCTCAAAGGATATAAAGGACAACTGGAAGTTTTCAGAAACTTGAGAGAGAAAGGATTAAAAATTTGTATTTAATAGGATCCCTGTCATATTACAGAAACTACATCTATTTTTGTCAGCTGTGTTCAACATGGTGAAATGGCTAAAGTCAATGGAAATTTGATATTAATTTCAACAGNTATTTTTGACAGCTGTGTTCAACATGGTGAAATGGCTAAAGTCAATGAATGGAAATTTGATATTAATTTCAACAGGACCAAAGTTTTATCTGGTATATAAATAAAGGAAGGAAGTTCTGCACATACAGTGGATTAAACTGTCTGCAAACACCAAACAATTTTTGCATGCATAATTAGACTTCACATTTTTCCATTAGAAGAGGTTGGCTGAGACAGTTAAAAATCTCTTAGAAGCATAACTCAAGGTTCAAGGTTCTTGAAAAACAACTCCCCCAAGATGAAAAGTCTAGAGACACCAGGCAATTTGTCCAAAGGACTTCTAAAGTGTTGAATACTAAGTAGCTCCATTTTCAAAACCAGGAGCTTAAATTCAAGCTTGAAGTTATGATTCAACCTGTTTCATCCTTCAGCAAAGTGTCTCACATGTTAAGAGACTTTGTCTTCAGTGGAGTTTTTTCCATTATGGAAATGACCTAGGAAGCAATGCCAAGATTCTGGAAATGCCTAATAATATCTATTAGAGCTGTAACTCTTGCTTTATTGAAACTTTATTCCCATCCACCAAATATTAATGCATTTCTTTATTGTGCATATCCATAATGTGAATGAAATTAATGATTTTCACACACACTCACAAAAACTAAGCATGTACTGAAGTCTTTTATAATGACAGAAAAAGAGCAAAGTTGGTGAAAAAGGGTGGGTTTCTCCATTTTCCAGTACATGAATATGAATTTTGATCACATGTATAAGCCTTAGAAAAAAGGTAAGATTTTGCCTGGGAAACTAAGAAGACAGAGAGGAAAAATTTGTGTAAAATTGTATCAATTAAGTCCTTTTGAAGTTATCCTTTAGTCTTGAACTAGAAAAATACCCAAAGGGCTTTAGTCTGCTCACTTCAGATACACCTTGTTCTTTAAATCTGCTGGACCTTCTGAAGCTGAAATTAGTTTTAAATTACAAACATACCGTTGCTCTAATGGCTTATGTTTGGATTTCTTTAGTAGTGAGAAAATCTCTGGATAAATTGACTGGCTCTACTGGGTTTCCAGCAAAGGGGTGTCAGGTCATGGTCCTTGTACCTTTCTGAAGCAGACAACAGTGAACAGTCAGCTTTATTTTTTTCTGCATAACCAAACATATTTCCAAGATTTTCTTGTATTGGTCACCATATCAGGATAAAAATGTATTTTTAAAGGTCCAGAAATCTAGACTTACTTCAAATGGAAGGTTTCACTCTTCATGGTTTTATTTATGGTTGTCCAAAATACCACAGAAAAAAACCTGATTTCTGACGCTGAAAATGTACAATTCACACTGGCAAAACACCCAGGATAGGAGGAAAAGCAATCCGTGTGCAGCCCATCCCCTCAGTTACAGTGAGTGTTGTGTGGTGTGCAAGTATTCTCAGCTTTAAATGGCACTGAGATTAGTTAATAATTCCTAGGGTCTGTCATAGTTCAGGCACAAAATGGTGTTTAGAAGAGGTGATTGATGATCACTGGAACAGCCAACCAGTAACCCTTTTGAAACCAGGAAGAGGAGCTGAGATCCCATGGGGATGTTCTAGTTGCATGGACCTCTAGGTATGAACTGGGGATTTAGAAGGGTTCAAGAAATCTGCCCCAGATTAATCAAATACTTTAAATGACTCAGAAAAATAATTGCTGAAAATGGTAATTAGGTAACATAAGAAATTAATTAAACCCAAAGCATTTGTGCATCACAAGAAATGCAATTACACACATTTAACGAAAGAAAGGAATTTTAAGATTTTAAAATGGTGAGATTTTCCAAATGCTATCAGGTGACATACTGCTATACATAATTTCCACATGCTTTTGAGGTTAACTTGAGGTGCAACAAATTTGCAAAAGTCTTGTTTCGTGTGCAGTGGGAGCATCAACATAAACAGAAGGAATACCTTTCTTTTATCCCCTCATTCCTAACAGAAAATTGCACTGATACATAAGCAGCAAGTATATCTGTTTAGTTTTACTATTCTGTCTCTAGCAGATGAGCTTCTGCTTGTGTTTTTGTATTTTGTTTAATCACTTCCAATTCATGATTTACTGGCACAGCACTCCTCAGTACAGCACCCAAATGCTTAGTTATGTCCTCTGCTGCTTGATCCCCCTAACCCTCTGCCCTTTACCACATAGTCCCCAAGCTTCGTTATTTTTCCATTCTTTTCTGGCAAGAGCCTATCATTTTCCTTTCACAAAGTAAAGGAAAGTTACAGTTTCTAAAAATACTGGAAATTACTCTTCTCTGTCTCACTTTTTACACTTCACTGGAAGAGCTATTATCACATCCAGCAATTATCATAAAGTTTGAGTATCTTCCATTTCTGTGCTATGTGTCACTCAAATGCACAAAACCCTGTAATTATGATGTATGATCCCTGGTGTTCATGCTTTCCTCTCACTGGAAGTGAGCCCTTTTCCAATTTGTGTTCTTAAGATTGTCAGTTTTTCATTCTGTAAATACCCTTGCTCCTTCCAAAGTGCTGAGGCAGGCTTACATTTAAAGGATAATCACTTGCCTCTTCCAGTGCCAGAACCTGCTTCCCTGCTTGCTGTGATGCTGACTGCTACAGGAGTCCAGCAGTTTCCTTAGTCAAGAGTTCCTTTGAGTATTTGGAAAACTTTCAGAAGCAAAAGAGTGTAGTTACCAGCTATATGGCCTCAAATCAGATGGCTGAAGTGACAGAGCACAGACTGTGTGATAATCCATCACTCACCAAGAGTGCTAAAAAAAGATTTTCCTGGTTTACTCAAACTGATTAATACCAACTGATTTTTTTCCTTGGTTTTTTCATTGCAAACCAGTTTAGGGAGGAGGTTGTCCTACTCTGCTCTATGCTGGTGCAGTGAGAGCTCAGGCACTGTGTGTGCTTTTGGGTGCCACAATATAAGAAGTATATGAAGTTATTAGACAGCATCCAAAGAAGGGCCACAGAGATGGGGAATGGTCTAGAGGGGAATAGGTGAGGCTTCATAGCAGCCTACTGCTTCATCATGAGGGGAAGAGGAGAAATATATACTGATCTCTTGTCCCTGGTGATCAGCTGCAGAACCCAAGAGAATGGCATGGAGGATTAGGCTATATATTAGGGAAAAGTTTCTCACCCAGAGGGTGGCTGGGCACTGGAACAGGTTTCCCAAGGAAGGGGTCATAGCACCAAGCCTGGCCGAGCTCAAGAAGAGTTTGGACAATGCTCTCAGGCACATGGCGTGACTCTTGTGGCTCTCTTGTGCAGGGCCCAGAGCTGAACTTAAAAATCCTCTTGGGGCCCTTCTGACTCAGGATAGTCTATGATTCTCTGATTATTTTAATAATAATGGCAGAGTGGAAGCAAGCTTAAAAACGTAAAGCATTGCAGTTTTGTCACTCCTTGGTGCTGAAAGTCCCAACTGGTGATGAGCAAGGTGGTCTGTAGGCTGGCACTGGCTCTCACACGTGTAGCTGGCAGATTCTGATGCCCATAGCAAGAGGCAATGTGGGTCAACCAACCTTAGGATCTGTGGAACTGATTCCATGATTTTTACATCTAATACAGTCCCTAAAATGGAGTCAGGAGAATGCCTGTACTCTTTACAGGGAACTTCTATCTGGGTGTGGATACATTCAGGTTTTTTCTGGATGTGTGCACGCACATGCTGACTATTTTTCATTACCATGGATCATGGAAACAGCTTTAAGCCTGAGTTTCCTCACATATTTAAATATGCTGAATAATAATTTCATTTAGCACATTTAATAGTAATTTGCATTTTATATGTATTTGTAATCAATACATAGATGAATTTGCAGCTTACTGTTTCAATCTGAGCCTTCAAGCCAAATAAATTCATCTGTCATCTAGATTTATCTTCAAAAATATGGTGTATATATATTACCTTTGACATCAACATTTGTTTTTTCTGCTAACATTCACTTACGTTCTGAAGTTATTTTTTGTTACTGTGGTTAGGGAGGAATTGTCTACCGTAAAAATCAATCCCTTGGCATCATCTGTGTATGATCTTCTGTTACTATAGCTATGTAATAATGATTTTCTCATTTCTTGTATCTGTTGTTCTAAGAAACATTCGTGCTCTGCTCAAAGGTTTAGAAATGCTGTAACACTGACATTTTTGAACTATGGCTTTTTTTTCAGTAACACTTTTATAATTATATGTTCTATGGCAGAAATTCAAGAATTAACATGAAGAGAGCTATCTTAAGCAAGTCCACTCTTTTCCAGAAATAAACAGAAAAAAAGATGAGCACAAAGGTTGTACTATAAACCATTAACAATTGTTTATTGGGTTTCAAAATTAGGCATGTGATCTTTAAAGACAGTACTTTACATCACAACATCAGCAGTAGAAGGGTGTCAAGAAGTCAGACAAGTTCCACAAGGCAGAGCTAAAAAACGTAGGAGTTCTTCAGAATGGGGAACAATGACATAGAAAAAAAATTATCTATTTTGGGAAAGAAAAAAGGATCATCTTGAAACAGTACTCAGGTCGGAACTCCTACAGAAATGTTATCATACCTCTTGTCCCTAGGGGAGTGAACCCAGACCTGGATTCACAACAGCTGTTGTTCTAGACCTTGAAAGCAAGATGAGAGTAAGGCAAGATGACTTGTCTGAACAAAACTATGAAATCCTAGACATCTTCACAGTGATGAGGAAGAGTGGATGCAGCTGAGTGCACAGCTGACTACTCGCCACCATCTACCGTGACATCTTGTTTTAGTAATGATAGAGGCATATGCTTACAGATGAGAGAAAACACAGCGTATATAGCATACATACCTGGATAAAGATGTGAAACACTGACATTGAGCCTTCTGTGATCTGGTTTGCTGACCTTCACAGCAGTGACTGCAGACCAGAGGTTAATGCTAAAATATAGACTAGCTGCAGCCGTTACTGTTTAATTCAAGCTAAAGCAAGGCTCCAGTGCTCTATCTCTATAAAGCTATTTGAGCATGTCTGCATCAGATTAGAAAATTAACTCCATTCAATCAATTTCTAACCTATTGTTTACTGTTGCAGAGAAAGGGCTTATGAGATTCAGTGTGTTTGTTTTCACAAATGCAGTCTGACAGGGTGACTTACCTTCTGAAGAAGCTCTTTATTCTCCTTTCTTTTTAGGTAACTAGGGATGAAAAGCTGTCCAGAAACTGTCATAAAAAACCTACATACTTCTGAGCACCTAATTAGAAGTTTTCTTTGCTACTTTGAACAGGCTTTGGCTCTGCTTTGTGCAGTTTCATATTCCTTCATTATCTTCCCTTAGAATACCTTTGGCTGCATCCCTAATGCTTTCGGGCTCTGGAGAACAACTCAGCTGATATCCAGAGGATCCATGTTCCTCAAGGAACATGACTTTTACAGTTCCAGTCAGAACATCTCCTCATGCTCTGCAGTGATTTGAGGCTGCCAGCACATGTTCCATGTCCCCTCCAGGAGGTGTGCTTTTGTAGAATCACAGATAGTACTTCTCTGAAAAAGCATGTCAGCACAGGCATGTATTGGGACCAATTGGGTGTTACCACCAGCAGCAGCAGAGTGCCCTCTCTCTCACACAATAGAGGAATAAATTTGGAATAGCAGCCTGCTATCCCCATGTTACCCCATGGTGACAACCAAAGTCATACAAGTGGCTTGTAGGGTTAGCAGAGCAGTCCCCATGCTGATCCTTTGGCTTGTTCAGGAAACACGCTCCTTTCCACACACACCTGAGAACCTGATCTAACACCCCTCAGCCCAGCACTGAATCTGGCTTGGAAATGTTATTGCCTCATTGTACAGTAGATTTCTCTGAGACAGAAGGTTGGCATGGGAGTCTTCTTTTGAGGAACTGTCCCAGGCAGAAAGGAGAAGGCTTGGCACCATCTTCGTGCTAAGAATAGCTACCTATTTCACAAACATCCCTGTATGTCATCTGGGCACTTGGTACCAGGTCTACCAGGGATGCTCTCCATTGCAAAGGTTGCTAGAACAAGGTACCTGCTGTCAGATGGATTTTATTTCTTCTGGAGACTCCACGTCTGAAGTGCTTTTGCAACGGGGAACTTACCATGGGAACCTTCTGCAGAGGGACCTCTTGACACTTAGTCTCTCACAACGCCTTCAGGGTTTGGCATTCTAAGCCCAACTGGAAACCAGACATTTCAGGTGTTTTGGGGGCCTGAGAACTTGTCCTTTCCAGTGCTTATAGTGACTTTGAGCTGACTGTGAGCTATTGTGACCATGGAGTATTGTTTTCTGAGGCCTGGCTGCAGGAGCTTCTTCTTTACAAGGAGGTATTGTGAGGGAGGAAAGCAAAGGCATTGTGCCCTCATTGAGAATAATGAACTAAGTCTTCTTCCTCATCATCTCCAGATGGAAAGAGAACTATCTTGTTCTGTGTGCTTTGACTTTTTAAAGGCCTGGCTGGTCAGAAAGACCACTAGTATGAAGTGGCTCCAACTCCAGTGTGAGGGAGCAGTATCTGTTGAATGCCCATTTGCTGCCTGTGTCCAGCAGCTGCAGTGTCCCGTGCCAGCAGGGCCATTTGCAGGATGCCCAAGCTCCCACGCAGCACAGACTGTGTGGCAATGATGCTGCTTTCTGGGCATGCTGTGCCACAGGGACAGCACCTCATACCACTGACCAACTCATACTGACAAAAGACAGCAGCAGTCCCACAGTCATGATCTAACATATGCTGGATATATGCAGTTCAGGAAACCAATATCTTTTTTAACAGTGCTTCTTTTAAGTTGAATTATGATGTACCTACTGTAAATGTATTGGTTTGGAAAAAGGTAATGTTTACCTGAGAGGCTGCAGTATGCTAAGCCCTGCATAATGGATAAGGAAAAGCTTTCCATCTCTTAAAGACAGTCTGAAGTGGATGCACTCTGTGGACAGGGCAAAAAATACATAGGAACAACATCATGCTGGAAGTATTTTGTCTTGGTTTTTTCTTTACTATCTCAAATATATGCAACTATATATATATATATAGGAACCCACGCAATAAACAGCTGTCCAGAGCACACTTGCTTCCTGGCAATCTCATCTAAGCTTTCCTTACTAATCTGTAGCTCTTCCCAAGGATTTATGCCGTATCTAGTGCAAATTATTCAAAACTTTTTCAGCTATAGAAATGTTATTGTCTTTCCTGCTGTATTCATAACTAGATTGTTTAGACCTGCTTGGAATGGACACAGTGCTCAAGTTTGGAAATTATGGCATGCTTATGTCCTAGTAGATTCTATAAAGAAATGCTTTGAAGTCAGATTTAGCAGTGTCAATGATCTTGCCCTTTGACTCCTCAGACTAAACAGTACCTGAAATACCTATCTTTCCTTGTAGGACGAGACATACATTCCCTACTCAGCTTGTAAACTCCAACATTTCTGCTTCTTTTTTTCTTAGCAATATAGGTCTTGTTGTCCCATTGTTACAAGTTTTCTGCTTGCCTGAAAATACATTCAAATGAGGCTTACAAAAGGATGGGACTATATTTCTGGTTTCCACAGAGCAGCCAGTGAGGAGGCATGGAACAGCAGCTTTCTTGAAATGATGCCCTGGGCACAGGCCAGATTTTTAAGGAGTTACTTTTAGGACATTCTAGAGACATTTGAGACATTCTAGAAGACCATTTCCCTGTGGTATTAGTGTGATGATTTATTACATCATTCAATTAGAAAATAAAGGTGTAAGAACAAAAATCTGTTCCCTTTCCAGTTTCCAAGGTCTTTAAAAAGAAAAAAAAGAGCTTTTAAATGCTAACAGCATAACTGCTGAACTCAGAATTGCACTTTAAAGGTATTAGTTACCTTCCCAGTTTGTCTCCGTGGTTTTATGTTATATTACAGCTTCTTCCTGAAAGGTAAAGGCATCAAAATGGTTCTGTGTACTTTTTATGGTATTGCAACTATATGGGGAAATAACTGTGAATGATATTAATATGAGAAACCAATAAATCAAATGAAATCATAAATAAAAATCAAAATTGAATTGTTTCCATAGATTAAACATGCATTACCACGGATGTAAGTAATACAGGATTTCAGTGCTTATTTAATTTTTACAGTACATTGAAAATTACTAATGGTTCACCCTTACTGAAAACTGTCAGCTTTATTAAAATAAATAATAGAATTGCTCTTGTTAAATCTTGAAGAAGGAACAATATTAAAAAATGGCTCTTGTTGTATGAATAGCTGCAAACAGTGAAGGCCATCAGCAGAGTATTGGATCAGGTGGCGCACTGCAATGAATGGGCACATACCAGGAGCAGACTCAACTGGGAATTGGGCCACAGAACCTCCTTGAGTTCACACCTCAGTGGTGTGCAGCTGGAGCAAGAAAAGAGCCGTCATCTTGTTCCTGCAGAGTTTGAGGAAGAGGCATTTGGCATGCTTATTTTTCTTTGTAAATGAGTATGACTGCATCAAGAATATATCTTACTTCTAGTACCAAACTGTCCTTCAAACAGGACAGTTCTGCAAGATCTGAAAATTTGACTCACTGTTTAAGCAATGGTATGAAAAAACCCCAACAACTGGGTTTTCCTTCTTGCCTTATGTAGTTGAATGTAAAAGTCTATGGGTTTGTATAACAGCTGGCCTGGAGAGCAGTCCTTAACCTGAAAGAGGAGGCCTTAACACATCCTCCTCTGCAGCAGATTATGTTTGTATTTAATACTTGTCATTTTGAGAACAATCTTGTAATGGAAGAAAACCAGCACTATTTGTTGACCCAGCAGCATATAAGTATTTTAATCTCTGATGAAAAATTAATGTCACCAATAAATAGTAAGCACATACCAGATTTTTCTTTCACCTGTCATGTGTCTAGTATTACTTGAGCCTGTATCAGCTCCCTTTACCAGCTCAGCAAGGAAAGCAAGATAAATGAAATGTAAGTAATAATTCAAAGACAAGACATAACCCTGATCTATTAGAACTAAAGAGAAGAAGCTGTTAAGACACTTCCACAAGCCTATGGATTCTGTTATATATGAGGGATTAACGAGTTCTCACCTGCCTCATAGGTTAAAGGGATTCAGTTGGCCATGGAGACAGGTAGGCACAGTGCATTACAGGAGGTCAATTTCTAAAATTTACATTAAATTAGTTTCTTTTGCTGTTTTAATTCTGTGTAGCCATTCTGTAACCTTGCTCCTCAGGGGTATAGCACCTTTTACTTTCTGGTTAAATTTACTTTCTAAGTTTGAGGACTTTTGGTTTTATGCAAGTGTTGTCCCTTAGCCTACTATCTTTTCCTTCTTGAAGTATTTTTAAACAGCAGCAGGTTCCCTCCTTCCAGCCCTTGTTTTGTTGGATGAAACAAACCACACGCTCCTAATCTTCCCTTTGGCAGCCCTTCTTTGCATCTGCTTTAGTCTGAATATCTATTTAACAGCACTGACCAAAACTATAGTCAACTGTGGCTGCCTGCAGCGTGTGCAATAGAATCAGTATCTTCATTTCACTGCTGGAATGGACACTGACAGGAACCATCTTAAAGTGATCAGACTTCGATATTTAAAGGTTTTATTTTCTTTCCTTTGGTAATGAAACCTCCTTCAATTAATATCTCCTTCTGCATAGATAATTAGAAACTAAGAAGTGACTTAAGAGGTCATCTAAGAAAACCTAAAAGGCTTTTCTCTTTCTGACTTTGCATAAACTGAGATTATTTTATGCCTATTCCTTTTCATTTCCTAGTCTGGACTCTTTCTTTCTGCCTTTCAAAATCAGAGAAAAGACGTTTTGTCAGTTTTGCAAATTTGACATTTTTGCTTTCTCAACTAAAGCCTAAACTCATCACAGAATCATAGAAAGCCTTGGGTTAGAAGAGACCTTAAAGATCATCTAGTTCCAACCCCATTAGTGTGGGAAGGGACACCAATAAAGTTCCTGATTTTGTTTCCAGGATACAGACCTGGAACATTTTCAAATGGTAACACTAATCTGGTCAGACAAACTGTGTAGTCATCTCTGAATGCACAAGTTACCTAGAATGCTTATCTACTTACTGTCTTCTTGTGATTGCTTATTCTAGATTCAAAATTCACATTGATCTAATTTTTTCAGATTTGTTAACGTTTTCCTGGCCAGGGAATTCTCTGGTGCACTGATACAGTTATTTTACTAGCAGTGACTGCCGAGTCAATTTCAGCTTTTTAACTGGATAGCCCCACAGCATTCCCAGGAGTACTTTTTCAAAGCAGGATTCCTTTAACATGATGTTTTGCAGTAGAGTATTACTTTTCCCATTGTTAACATTTTTATTCTTCAGAGGCGCTTTTTTCATTCTAGTCTATTCTCTTCTCAAATCCATGCTGCACTGAAATCATATTGTTCAAAATATTCATGATCCCTCCTAGATTAATCTGTGAAGGGAATTATCATGTTCTTTAGTCCATCATAGTGACCAGTTAAAACCCGCTTGTATTTGACCCAGTGCTAATTTCCCCTGCTCCCTATCAATAAACCCCTTTAATTTAAAATTCTGTTTCCTAATTCAGTGAGTCCTCCTTCTGCTTCAGTTCTTATTCCATTTTCTGCTGTTAAAGTATTATGCAGTATTCCACAGCCAATGCCTCAAACTTCCTGAAAATAGTTTTACTTTATATAGAGTGCTGTAGGAACACATCATGCTAGGATTTCTGGCAAACTAATTTTTTTTGCAGTTAAAACCCATTACAGCTCAAGTGAAACACCTATTGCATCTCCACATTTTTAAATGATTTAGAGGGGAGGACAGACTCCTCATTACTGCCTGATAGTGCAGTACTTGCAACATTGAGGATCAAAGAGTAGTTTGAAGGCATTCAATACAAGCACCTTGTGAATTTATGTACATAGAGGCCGAAAACAGTTGGAATTAATTACTCTATAGCTCAACTCAATTCCATATGTACTTTTAAAAGCCACACTTAAAAAAATATTGTTATAGCAATAAAGAGGAGGAGAAAAAGGGGTGAAGACAGCAGCTTCGAGCAAAAACAGTATTGTCACAAATCCAGATCTTATCATAGCTGAAATAAAATCCTCAGAACACAAGGTTTTATTTATATTTTAAAAAATTAAATGGAAATGTTATCACTTTGTTCACTAAAGGTACACGTTTCCTTAGATAATACTTGCCCCAAAAAACTGTGACTGGAAACTTTTGAATTCAGAATAATGCCTTTAGTATCTTATGGATGATGCTGTGACTTTGCTCTTTCCCAGAGAAGGAAGTGTGCAACGTGTGTTGTTACATGAAACTACCTGATACTGTCTGTTTTNAAAACAGTTGGAATTAATTACTCTATAGCTCAACTCAATTCCATATGTACTTTTAAAAGCCACACTTAAAAAAATATTGTTATAGCAATAAAGAGGAGGAGAAAAAGGGGTGAAGACAGCAGCTTCGAGCAAAAACAGTATTGTCACAAATCCAGATCTTATCATAGCTGAAATAAAATCCTCAGAACACAAGGTTTTATTTATATTTTAAAAAATTAAATGGAAATGTTATCACTTTGTTCACTAAAGGTACACGTTTCCTTAGATAATACTTGCCCCAAAAAACTGTGACTGGAAACTTTTGAATTCAGAATAATGCCTTTAGTATCTTATGGATGATGCTGTGACTTTGCTCTTTCCCAGAGAAGGAAGTGTGCAACGTGTGTTGTTACATGAAACTACCTGATACTGTCTGTTTTGATTTAGGATGCTGGCAACACAGTTTACCTATTTACAAGGTATACATCAAGGTATATATATATTTATTCAGAATAATGCTGACATTTCTTTTTTATATGCTTAAATCATCTCACACTTAGGGGAAAGGTTTGATCTCATTATTCTTCTGCTCAGTTCTCAGTAATTGGAATGCAAAAGGGAGGCTGTATAAATGAAAGCTGGATTAAGATCATAAATCTCTGCTTTGTGTGGCAAACAAAAGGGAGAGAACTGAGAATGAAAAGGATGAATACCTGAATAAAATGGTACAGGTCAAAATTAAAATCATATCAAACTAAAACAAAAAAAGAACATCCCAATGAAATGTTTTTTTGCACAGTCAAGAATACTATGCAGCACCTCCAAGGATCTCAGCTGTCTGCCTCACAGCTCCTTTCCAAACTGCAGCCTAATAACATTTTCAATGTTTTATAACAAGTACAGAAGGTGACTATCATAATAAATGTTATTTTTAGTAGATTATGCAATGGCAGGTGATTGGTTCTAAACAGCAAAGTGAAAAATGCACTGATTTTGGTGAAATTGGATGTTTTAGCTACTGCATAGACCATACATTTTATCTAGTCAATATTCTCATGCAGTGTAGCTGTCCACTACAAGACAAATTCTCACCCAGGCACCTGGCAAACCATCTTATTAACAGGTACATGCCAACATGTAACAGCAGCTGTGTCTATCTCAAATTTCACTGCAATGTTCTGAAGAACTCCCATGTACCTTCCTGTTGTTGAAGATGCTGTTTGACACACTGGGTTGTCACAACTCACGACATCCCTCATGGCACATGCAGGAAGTATGCCCAAAGGAATGGGCAGTAGGATTAGAGCAGAGTAAGTTCTAAACGTTAACTTCATGGCCCTGATGTAATTTCAGGAGAACGCATATGTGAAAGTTGTAAGACAAAAGGAAATTTATATAATTTGATGTTTCAACATCTAATTTTCATCTTGACTAGATATATTTCAAGTTTGGCATCCAAAACCAAAGTTTCATAAGAAATTTTCTCATTCATAGGAACTATTTCAGTATTTTATTTCTTTTATCCTGCAACTTAAATAGCTGCTCAAGTGAAGTTCTGGGGCTCGAGATTATTTTCAAATAACTAATTAATCAATCTGAAGTTATTCCCATAAAAACAATAAGCAGAAAGTTCTAAAAATACCAGTTAATGTTGATAATTTAATAGGTAATTTATAGTCATCCAAACATTTTACTCAATACTGTTATGTACAAAATCCACTAAAATAAAAAAAAAAATTAAATGTTATCTTTCAGATGTAAAAGTGCAATTAACACAGGCAGAGTTTTTGCAAGAACATTACATTCCAATTAAATTCATTGCCTACATAAGAGCCTAACAGGTATATTGCCTACACTAAAGTGAATGAGGATTTAATTTTTTTTCTTAACTTTAATTAAGCTTGGTAGTTGATAAATAAAGGTTTTCTGCCACCGTAATTATAGAACATACACCCAAAAATGCATTGCACAATTTTTTCCATAATTTTCAGTTTTACCAACTTTCAGAAGTTTAAGTAGAGCAACAATAAGATTCATTAAGTTCCAAAAATAATTAACGCCATAAAACCTTGTAACAAGTGTGCACAAAACAGCCATCCTGAATGGCTTTCTCCAGAATTCTGATAGCTTTCCAAAGATGTTATTTACCCTGAATAAATGTTCTTCCTTTACAGTACTAAATGGATTTTGTGGAACAAGATTTACATTTATCTTTCATGCATTATTTATTCACAATTTGGAAAGAAATGGCAAGCCTTCATACATGTCAGCCTTTAATCTTATCCAGTCCTGAAGCTTCTGCAAAGCTGATCTTTCTTGTGTTAGTATTTTTGCAGCTTTTCTCAGTTTTTCTTCATTTCGTTCTAAATAACGAATTCCATCTGTCTGCAGCTGATTAAGTTTCTCTTTACGACTTTCATCCAGAGGTATGTCTTCATTCATAAGAGGGTTAAATCTGAAATAAGTATCTGGAGGCAACAGTGCATCCAGCATGGTGTGAACTTCTGTATTGAAAACAAATGAAGAAAACAGTTAAATTCACATGAGAGAGTCTAACAGTCCTGCAAGTGCTCTGAACAACAACTGCTCTGGAATGACACAGTGAGAGTAAATATGTGCTGCTTTGCTGAGTAAACATTTTTCTACCACTGCCTCATGAAAACCCCTTTCTCACTAGAAGAATTGTAAATGACCCTGTAGCTCTGTTTACTCTGTAAAAGTTTCATCTTTTATTCCAAGACAACTTCACTGGTACGACAATTAAGTAGGCTTTGCAGCTATCTAGATTTTTAATTACATTCCATTCCTTAACAAGTAAGAGCATACTCTGAAGAGCAGAAATGTAACTTGCATACTCTCATTTCAGGATACCTGTGATTTGTTACAGTTGGTACTAACAGAAGTAGGTATTGTGAAAACAACAGATATATGTTCTTCTGCAACCTCAAAGTAAAAATATCTAGGATTAAAGCTTTGTTTTGTTTACAACTATTAATTTTTTTAAAGATATTACTACCGATTTGAGGCTTGAATTTAACAAGCATTTAATTTAAAATATTCAAGTTAAATTATATTACTTCAGTTAACTAGTAAAATAAAAGACTGTGTAATGCATTTATACCTTCTCTTCTTTTTTTATAACCTGTTTCTCTCTCCCTTTAGATCTCTTTGTTGGCTTACTTAAAATTCCATTTCTATCTCTTCCTTCAGCATTCATTCTATCTTCTTTACATTCTTACCATATTCCTCCATTCTTTTAAACATCTATTGTCATATAATAAGCTTGAAGTGAAAAAAATATCATGGATATGATCACAGCAAAAGATTCTTGTAAATCTGAAATCCTCTTGACTTAGCTTGTCCTCCTGTATATTACTCAGCTAAGTCTTTTCTTGTCTTACCACATCCACTCTTTCTTGCCCTATTTAATAGTCTCCTTTTTTCCTTCATAAGTTCACATTTGCTCAAATCTACTCTCCCCTCTTTCCATTTCTTTTCCTTTGGTCTTCACAATGAACTTTGCTTTTTTCCTCTTCCCATCAAATTTCTTGCCTCATTTTTCAGCTGCAATGAAACTTTCTGATAGAAAGTGGACAGCACATATCTTCTTACCACAATTCACACTGCCTTTCCACAACTGTGCAAAAATCAAAAGTCAATCCAAAATGTAGCTTCTTCCTACTAGTGACAGTCAGCTGACAGAGACCATACAGCAAGGGATCTAGACCCTAAGAGCATTTCTTGTTCCCTGGCCTTTTGCAGTATCAGTTTCCTTTGTAATGGGAGGGGGAAATTATCTGTATATCAGTATTTCCTCTTTATAAAAACAAAACAGATGTAAACTGCCAGTGGCACAGTTCCAGTGTACTCCCATCTAGGAACCGAATTTATTTTAGAAAACAGATGCTTGGCTCTTCCTGACAGCACTGGAAGTCATTAGCACTGGCAGATCCAGTACAGTCCCTGGAAATGTACAGGTATAAAAGCATATATAAAAAAGATCAAAAATCAATTACTTTTTCAGAAGCTGTTGAAAAGCAATGTTCTATATTAACTACTAAGTATTTCTGCATTATTGGAAAAAACAAATAAAATATAAGAAAATATGATTTTTAAATGAATTCCTGAATATGCCTTTTATCCTAAAACACAAGTAAAAAGATTTATCCTGCAGAAAACACATAATACTGGTACTAAAACTATATACAGTAAGTTTCAAAGATATGTGCTTCGATTAGTTGCATGGGGCTGGTAGAAAGGAGAAGGGGAAAGACGAAGGGCTGAAGAATGTTCTCTGAATTGGAACTATAATTCTAAGAAACACAAATAAAATTGAACAGTCACAGTATGAGCGTATCTTAAGACACCAACCTTCTGTATCAGTTGCACTGTTGATAACATTCACCAGTTTGGCTTTCAGACTGGTGTGTGTGACATTGGTTTTTACCTCGCTTTCGTACCGACCAGTGCCCAGCGAAATCAGACACTGCAACGGAACATTAGGCCAGAGACACTTGCACTCATGAACTGCCAGCGCAGAAGGATTATTTAGAAGCAGGCCTCCATCCTTTAAATGAAGAAGAAACACAAATGAAACTGCAACTATAAATTAAACTAGCATAGCCTTAATATACAAACCCAATTAAAACCAATAAGCATTAATTTGCAACTTTTGTGCAATTGAATTTAATCTGTGCAATGCAGCAGCTGCCTAGCTTGGCCTCCTGGGCACTGTCAGAGCAGCTGCTGGGGCTGTGCTTGGTTCTGCTGCATTGTATAGAAGTAGGCTGAAACAGCAGCATTCACTGGAATATCTAGAGAAGCTATGACTTCATTTTTTGAAGACCTTTTCAGTAAGGCAGCTATGCATATTGACAATTTCTTAATCAAAGAGTCTGCCCCTCAAAATACTTACTAGTGATATTACAAGGAAATTTTCTGTAACAAACCCCAAATCACTACCTGCAGATTCCAAAATAAATTAAAAAAGAAAAATCACAAGAACTAAGCTTGGCCAAAGCTTACTTTGTAAACACAGTCATTATACAGGATGCTACAGCCTTGATTTAAGAGTTGGAAAGTAATTTAGGTTGGAAACAACTTATTGAGCTCATCTGACACAAGCCTCCTGCTGAAGCAGGGTCAGCTACAGCATGCTGCCCAAGGCCATATCCAGTTGGGTTTTGAGCGTCTCCACAAATGGAGACTCTCAAAACCCCTGTGGGCAACCTGTTCCAGTGTTGGACCACCCTCACAGTAAAAAATTTTTCCAGTGTTCAGATGAAATTTCATGTTTTCCTTTACAACATTGTCTCTTGTCCTACCAGTGGGCACTACTGGGAAGACCACAGCTTCCTTATCTTCTTTCCCTCCCATTCTTGATTGGTACACATGGGTAAAATTCCATCCTTGAGCCTTCTCTTCTCTTGGTTGAATAGTCTCAGCTGATTCAGTCTCTCCTCACAGGAGAGTCCCTTAATCATCTTTATGGCCCTGAATGGGACTAACTCCAATATACTCATGTCTCTCTTGTACTGGGAAACTGGAGACAGCACTCCAGATGTGGCCTCAGTAGTGCAGAGAGGAAGGACCATGGCCCATCTTCCATGATCCCTGGCAGCAGAGTTTTTGATGCAGCCCAGGATGCTGTTGGCCCTTTTTACTGCAAGTAGGCATAGCTCATGTTGAGCTTGTTGCCCACCAGCACCCCAGGATCCTTCTCTATCAAGCTGCTTTACAACTCAGTGTAATTAGGCTGTTCCTTCACATATGCTGGGCTCTCACTTTTGCCCTTTTTCATGAAACTCTCCAGTCTGTTGTGGTCCCTTTGAGTGGTGGCCCAACCATTCATGTACCAGTCATTCCTCCCATGTTTGTATCATCCATGGAATTCCTGCAGGTATACTCTGTCCAATCACTCAGGTCATTAATGAAGACATTAAATAGAATTTGCCCCAGTACTGACCCATAGGTACACCTCTAGTGTCTTTCTTCCAACTTGACTTTGTGACACTGATCCCAACTTGGGCCTGGTCATTCAGCTAGTTTGTTATCCACCTCACTGTCTATTTACCCAACCCACCCTTTGTCAACTTGTCTATGGTAANCCCTCACAGTAAAAAATTTTTCCAGTGTTCAGATGAAATTTCATGTTTTCCTTTACAACATTGTCTCTTGTCCTACCAGTGGGCACTACTGGGAAGACCACAGCTTCCTTATCTTCTTTCCCTCCCATTCTTGATTGGTACACATGGGTAAAATTCCATCCTTGAGCCTTCTCTTCTCTTGGTTGAATAGTCTCAGCTGATTCAGTCTCTCCTCACAGGAGAGTCCCTTAATCATCTTTATGGCCCTGAATGGGACTAACTCCAATATACTCATGTCTCTCTTGTACTGGGAAACTGGAGACAGCACTCCAGATGTGGCCTCAGCAGTGCAGAGAGGAAGGACCATGGCCCATCTTCCATGATCCCTGGCAGCAGAGTTTTTGATGCAGCCCAGGATGCTGTTGGCCCTTTTTACTGCAAGTAGGCATAGCTCATGTTGAGCTTGTCCACCAGCACCCCAGGATCCTTCTCTGTCAAGCTGCTTTACAACTCAGTGTAATTAAGCTGTTCCTTCACATATGCTGGGCTCTCANTTGCCATTTTTCATGAACCTCTCCAGTCTGTTGTTGTCCCTTTTAGTGGTGGCCCAACCATTCATGTACCAGTCATTCCTCCCATGTTTGTATCATCCATGGAATTCCTGCTGGTATACTCTGTCCAATCATTCAGGTCATTAATGAAGACATTAAATAGAATTTGCCCCAGTACTGACCCATAGGTACACCTCTAGTGTCTTTCTTCCAACTTGACTTTGTGACACTGATCCCAACTTGGGCCTGGTCATTCAGCTAGTTTGTTATCCACCTCACTGTCTATTTACCCAACCCACCCTTTGTCAACTTGTCTATGG
>VZTR01021656.1:52260-88944 GCA_013400775.1 Chaetops frenatus | reverse complement strand
AAAAATTCCTATAGGGCTGGGTTAATGAGTTTGCTTTTTGCACTCTGCAGTTACTGTGTGTACACATTGTCACCTGGAAGAATAAAATTGGCTTCTCCTTACAGGTTTGGACCAAAAAAGGATCGAGCGAAAAAGGCCGAAGTCAGAATTCCAAGCTGCCTCCCAGATTTGCCAAAAAGCAGCAGCAGCAGGCAGCAGCAGCAGCTGCACAGCAGGCTCAGGCTCAGGCTCAGCCTCCCTGCCCAGCACAGTCTCCAGCCCAGCCTCAGGCTCCTGTTCCAGCACAAAGCCAGGCTGCAACAGGGACAGCCAGCACAGACTACACCGTGTCAGGCAAAGTCCTGCAGAACCCCCAGGCTCACAACGGCCTGGGAGCTGAATTATGGGACAACAAAGTGCCTCCTACAGCAGTTCTGAATGACATCTCCAAGAAATGTAAGTGGTGGCTTTTGGGTTTGAGGTGGGGGCAAGCAAGCATTGTATTCAGTGAAAGCTGATTGCCAGCTGGATCTCTGGTTGTCTTTTTACCTGCAGATGGATTCTGCACAGAGAATGGAGGCCAGCATTCCCAAGTGCAGCATAGTAATCTCCAAAAAGAGGGGTTTGCAGTATAATAATAATCAGTATTTTAGGTTATTGTGTTCTTCATTCACAAGAAATGAGCAACTGCCACTCCCTTGAGGAGTCTGCTTTGTCAGACCTGGTCATTGTTCCAGACAGGATAATTGCCCCACTTGAAAGCATAATAGGTAGCTTATTTTTAACCATTGAATAGGTTAATTAAAGCTTATTTAATCAAGACATCTGTAATTTAATTCTTAGTCAGTCAATACATTGATTTGAATACCTCTAGCAACACTGAGGGGGTTTTTTATCTCTCTTTCTTTTCTTAATTGCCAGTGGGACCCATTAGCCCACCTCAGCCACCTTCAGTCAGTGCCTGGAACAAGCCTCTGACATCCTTTGGTTCAGCTCCATCTCCAGAGGTAAGAATGAGGGGAAGAAGAGTAGCTGTGTGTGAAGCTTACTCAAATTATATCTCATTGGGGTTGGGTACAGGTTATCCATTTATCCAGGAGTGCAAATATTTAAGCTAATGTGAGTGGAATTCCATGAAGACAGAAGATGGTACAGGCTGGTGATTCTGTAATTGCAGCATGGAAAAGCTATTCTCTTGATAATAACTCAACCATTCACAGATTTTGTTGATAGTTTTATTCATTGCATTTCTAAAGGAAAAATATTGGCCAGTTTGCCTGTTAGTGTAAGGTTCAGCAATATAGACAGAAACAGGATGTCTGCAAGGAACTAAAGGGGTTTTGTGTTCCTGAAATACAAAAAGCAGTCAAAGCTTTGTAACTATGTTATCTGTGGATATTCCCATGGAATTTGCATAGCCTTTAATTTTACATTTAAAATGCTGTGGTTTTACTTTCCTGGTACTTTTTTGGTCTAATTGTTTTAAACTGCAAGAATATTGACACAGCCATCACAGGAGACCATTTGAACTGCCTAAGAGATCTGGAAATTTGTATTTCTTACTGTTGCTCTTGAATTGAGCATTAAGTTTTGAAATTTGCAGAGAATGTTGTGAACCTGAATCTGAATTGCACTTGTTCCTCTTGATGATGTTTATGTATTTCGTCACTACTTTTTCCTTGGGCTCATTTAACAATAGAGACTTGAGGAGGAGGAAGTGTACATTCAGATCTTGTTTATTCCTGCAAATCTGTTGCAGTCACAAATGGTACTTCTGGCAAAAGATAGAAGTACCCTTCTAGTGGTTTTCAGCTGAGCATATTTTGTGTTCTTTTCTGAACTATTGTCATTGTACTGATACAGAAATTTTTCAGAATGGGTTAAATGTTTGTCTTTTAACTAGGGGACAAAGCCTGGACAAGAAGGTGGAGTCGATCTTGGTATAGAAACCATTCAGTTTGGAGCCCCAGCTTCCAGTGGCAGTGACAATGAAGTTGGTCCTGTGCTTTCTGAGAAGTCCACTGACAAATTACCAGAACCCAAAGAGCAGAGGCAGAAACAGCCTCGGGCTGGACCCATCAAAGCACAAAAGGTAAAGGTCATCATTTCAGTACAAACTTGTAAACTTAAAGTTCAGTCAAAAAAAAGGTTACAAACAGCAGAATAGAATACTCACTGAGTTAGAACTAGGCCCATAAAAATTACATTCCCTTTTTATGTTTCCTAAAACAATCAACAAGGTGGTTCTTGCAGAGATGTGCAATGTAATTGAACAGCATCCTAGCCCAGCAGAGGCTGCCCATTGGTTCTGTGTTTGGAGCCAGCGATGGGAGTGTAGGTTTGGGAAACTGTGAATGTGGAGGAGTGCTTTGGTTTTGGTTTGTAGTTTGAGGGGTTTTTTTTCTCTTGAGCTTGCTTCACTCAGGCCTTGAGAGCTGTTTAGAAGCAGCATTGCAGTGCTGCCCTGGCTGTGTCTGCAGGTGCAGGGGTTCTTCCTGCATTGCCCCCTTTAAGTGATGAATGGTACCCTTTTTAGTTCTGTAGCCAGGTTATCAATTGATCAGTACATAAAGTTGCAGAAGAAGAAGTGTTTTGAGGAAAGGGAGGAATGTTAGAGACATTTGTTTGAAGCCTCCGACCAATTCAAATGCATAGACATCTGAATAGTTAAATTTTTTGTAGTTAATGCTAAATAGTTAATCAAACTTATATCAGGTTAAAAAATAAGTGTTGTGTTGCTTGCCTTCCAGAGATTCTGTTATTTCCACCTCCAGTGCATGCTAATCTGTGCATCACTAGCACTCAGCACCAGCTCCTAATTCTCAGAAAGAGAAGGTTATAGCAGATAAACTTGTCTCGTGACTTAGAGCATCAGCTATTCCAGTCCCTCTGCCAATCTCAGACATCAAGCAGTCCTGATGTAATTAAAACCCTCTTGTCTTTCTAGAAGAGTGAGTGTTTCTTTGTGTTGGTTGTTTGGGTTTTGGTTGTTTGTTGGGTTTTTTCCCACCTCCAAAACAAGAGCTGAAAACTCCAAGTGCAGTCACACACAGAATGAATTTAACTTTTAATCTGAGACACTGAGTGGATATGTTGCAGTTCATGGCTTTCATTGCAGAATATAAAACATGGACAGCAGAGAAATATGCATTAGTTAAAACTGCTGGTGAATTGTAGTAACCCGTGTCTCAGATATACTGCAGCTGCCTAAAACTGCCCAATAAAATCACTTACAGATACTGAACTCCAAAGTTAAATATATGGAGAGACAGTCTACTTGACACTGTGTGGAAAGTTCCTTTTTTCTGCTTGTTTAGAGCTATCAAGACTCCTGCAGATATTGTTAAAAGACACATATGTGACTAAATAGTAAATGCATTGGAGGGTGACATTTTTTACACTCCTTTGAGTGAGGGGGCTGTAAATCCCTATAACTGTCTTGATGACAAAAAAAAAATCTCAACAAACAAACAATTCTTACACACCCAACCACCCCTGTGGTGATATTGTTTGCTGTGAAGCCTAAATGCAAGCTCATGTTCAGGATTAGAGGTTGGTATTGTTGCATTAATATGGACAACATAAGAGGACCATACTTAAAGCAATTTACCTTTCTGAGTGTGACCTTCAAGCGTCCAGAGGAATTTCAGCCTTTATAAATTATTTGGGGAAAAAAAATTACTTGGGGTGAGGTGAGCCTCATGTTCCTGATTGCAGCATTTCAGAGCTGAGGCATTTGCTTGTACTGATTTCTTCCTTCCCTCTGAAAGCCAGTATCTGCTGGCCTCCTGAGGGTGCCAGATGCCTTTGGGAACCTCCACCCTCCCCAAAATCCTTCTATTGTAGAGAGTCTTCATCCACTCCTGAAATAGCTGCTTTGTATTGAGAAGGACAATTACCAGCAGCTTCTGTCTTTCCACTATCAAAGCTTAAGGAATAGGATTTTAAGGACTGCCTTGAAGGGATGTTTGTGCTGCTCAGTAGTGAAGTGGGCTGAGAGTCTCAGCCAGAAAGGACGTGGCTGCTGAAACAGCAGAGCATTCAGGTTCCCTAGGGACCTTAATTCTGCTGTAATTCAGCTGCACAAAAAGGAACTGCTGGATTGCAGCAGTGATCCCAGCCATGGTGTCTGCAGTATAAGGCAACACTCTTGCCTAGGTTTTCTATTTTTTTATGCATCCCCTTAGTGATCAGTTTCCAGGGAAAAATGCTGCCAACATTCATACGTCAGGATAACTTCAAATGAAGGTAGAGTCTTCTGTTCTAGTTTCCTGGGGCCCTGTAAAATCCTGATTCTCTGAAAATTGAAATAACCTGTAGGTATACAAAGTCATGTGGTTTTTGTATTTTTTTGTGCTTTTCTTGTAAGGACAGTCAAACAGACATGATTTTGTATTTTATTTGAACTCTTCCACTTCACATAAAAAACTCATTGCTTGAAAACAATGGTTTAGATTCCTAATGTTCAAATCAATGCATTCCATGTACCTATCACTAACTGAATCTCCAGTTCTTTACCTGATAGAAAATGCTTGCCCTTGGAAAGCTTTGTTATGATTAAACAATGACTTTTAGCATGTTTAAGTGTTCTTGTTGGATAGGACACAAGGAGGAGGCGTGACTGACAAGTTAACACTAACTTAGCTTCCAGACTTGAGCCCGGTAGAAAACAAAGAGTATAAACCTGGTCCTATTGGGAAGGAGCGTTCTTTAAAGAACAGGAAGGTGAAGGATGCCCAGCAGGGAGAGCCTGAGGGACAGGAGAAGCCATCCCCCACCTCTGTCAGAAGCCCAGAACCTGTCACTACAAAGGAGACCAAAGCAGCGAGTGAACTGAGCACGGAGATAGGAACCATGATATCTGTGTCTGCTCCAGAGTTTGGGACAAACACAAAGGTAAGAAAAATACTGACAGGTTACTGAGCACTGTGTGTAAAATGTAATTACAGTGAGGTAGTTGACACTTGGTTGCCTGCTGGTGATGTTTGGACAGTAGAACCCACTGAGTAGCAGATAGGAAACATTTGTGCTGCTGGAATTAAACAGCTCTGCAGAGATGTGCTGTCTGTCACACCCCTGAGCAGAGATCAGCTTGGAAGCCTGTTTGCTGAATGGGAAAACTCAGTCCTTAACACTGCTGTGGAGAGTGGCACTGGGCTCTGGTGTAGGCAGAGGATCTAAACTCAGATCAGTGTGATGAATGCAAGATGACTTCCAGCAGAGAAGTGAAGTTGTGTGCATGATTGCTGCTTGAGTGTATGGATGACCTCAGGCTGTGAATTAAGTGCTGTTCTGTGAGAAAAACAAATCTCTAAACTAGGAATGTGCTAAAGCTTTGGATAAGGCTTGTTCTGTTTCCCTAATTGGTCTGTATATCCTCTTGGCTTGGATATTGTATGAGATATTCTTTGCAGAACTTCACAATATTTAGGACTCATCATAGTCCCCTGTTTTCTTTATAACTGCTCAGCAGTGAGATGGTGGCCTGGTGTTGGGATTCATTATTCTGCAGCTCAGCTCTTAGATGTGGCTGAAGAACATCCCCAGAGGCATCTCCTTTCTGCTTGAGCAGGTGCTCTGTTTGTCATCTCTCAAATGGAGAGAACCCATGCAGTTTGAGAAGCTACTACTTAATAGTTACACCTGCTTTGGTAAAGGAAAAATGCTCCGTGTAGGTTTGAAAAGCAGTTTTCTAAGTGTAGACTCAGGTTGGTTGCCTGATGTCTCAACTGTCCTGATACCTTCTGATGCCATTTAGGGAGACTGATCCTCTTGAAGAGTTACATTAATATGAAGAATATGAAGTGTGGATCACACAATTCATCTTTGTCACCCACAGCTAGGAAAAAAAAACCTGAATCCAAGGACAGCTTTGGCAGCTTTTTGCCAAAAAAGATACTGTCTCAATGAAGTGTTGCTACAGGGCAAGTGTTAGGGAGGGTATTTGTGTCCAAAATGGAAGTTGCAGGTTGAAGAAAATTCAGTGCAGGCATTTCTCATCCTTCCTGACGTTTTCCATCTTGTAGGTGGATGTGAGTGGTTTCTGTTCCTACCAGAAATTGCTGAAGTGTCCTTGTATGAGAATCAGAAGTGTAGAGCAGCAAACACCAGCTTGCTCAGGTGTTGGGTGAGGCTGTTTGTCCAGATCCTGTTCTTCCCAAGGTCCTACAAACTCCTGTGAGCAGAGCTCAGGATAGGAGAGGCTTCTTCTAAGCCACAAACAGAATAGGAAACACAGCTTTGATTACTGTAGTCAAGTAGCTCTGCTAAAATCAACATAATTTCCTCTCTGCAGCTGTGTTCTGCAAGTATGATTTTTTCAAAAGGGAAGTCTGGACTTTGTGCCAGTCTAGGCTTAGTTTAACACGAGGTGCCAAGGTTCTTTGAACTACCATAATACTAAAGGACTGAGATTCTGTCTTCTGGGAGACAGAGTGGAAGGAAGCTTTCCAATTTGTGCTGCATATGAAAACTCCCAATAATTTCCTCACTGAGTGGTTGCTTAAAGAAGCCTTTAATAATAGTCCCAAATACTCCAGTCTTAACAGCACCAGGTTTGCTTTTAAATTTCTTTGTTATGAATAGTTCTGAGGCATCAGTAAGTTGCTTTCTCTAGGAAAGAGGTGGTCATACTTTACATCTCTGGAATGGATAAGATAATCTTCATTTAGGTTTTGCAGGAATAAATCTGCAATAAACATCACTTCTTTTTTAAAAGGGGTTCAGATACTGCTCCAGCCTTGGAGTTCTTGTACTGATGTACATTGCAATTGCTTTTTCTTGATTTGGTACTCTTTCCATTGCTCATTCATGACAGAAGAGGTGTTGACATCTTTAACCTATTGTTCCAATGTCAAATGTTGAAGTTTTGGCAAACCTAAATGGTTTTTCTTTTGATAGTCTTGAACATCCCTCTCAGAGATCACTGCTCAGCTTCCAGCAAGGCAGGCTTGTGGTGTATTTGATGATTTAAATGTCTGTAAAAGCCAGCTGTCCTCATTCAGAAGCTTTGTAAGAGTACCCCATCCATCCCAAAACAAACATCTTGATAAGAACATGTGCATTTAATCATACAAGACTGCATAGAAACTGTATAAATATAAATGAACTCCTACAGTGAGATGTTTAAGTTCAGTACATAAGCATGATGCTCAGAAGCCGTTGCAGCTGTTTCTCTTGGATTTTGCAGTATTTTTGTAGTGAAGGCAATCTGATGTGTAAGTTTCAGAATTGGGTAAAACATCTTGGCCCTTGCCTTTCCCAGCCTTCCATTTGAACCTCTCCAGTCCCAGGAACATCAGTACCTGCTTGTGGACACCAGGGAAATTTGGACAGGTAGTAACAGTTGTGTCTTACAGATGATGTCTAAAAGGACACACAGGCTGGTTTTCAGAAGATTTTGAGTATCTTTCAAGGTCTAATTAGGGTGATTTATGTAAATCAGGAACAAATCAAATAGGTAATTGATCCCATAAAGTACCCTGAGCCTTTACAGCAAGGTCAGCTCTGAGGTCTCCCCTGTCCTTTGTTCATCAAATCACTGGAGCTTTTGTGATCTCTTCTTTTTGAAGGAATTAGTTACAAGAAGTCTGCCTGTTCTTTTTCTTCAGGTATAAACAATTTGTAGAGAGCTCCAGAAAAAGCATAAACATGAGCTTTTTGCTCTAGGTGTTACTGGTTTATAATTAACAGTTGGTTTCTTCAGTCAAACAGTTGTACAGGAGAATCACTTTAACTGAATTACAAGAGCTTATGGTGATAATCCACATCTAACAGAATCCTGGATTTAATGTACCAGGAAATGAAGAATGGAGATGAACCTACAGTTTATGGGATGGTGATCCTGTGGTTAAAGCATTGTCTTGTCTGAATGTTCAGCATGTAAACCAGCCTTGTGCTTCAGCATTGCACATGCACTTCTAAGGGCACTAGAGCTGAAACAGTGGTTTGGGTTGAATTCCAGTGAAAAAGCTCTTCATGGGCTGAGAGTTTGCAAAGTCAAAAAGTTAGCAGTAGTCTTGATCCATCTTCTTTCATAAGGAATTTCATTTCTGAAACCCTGAAAAAATTGCATCCAGACCTTGAAGGAAATAGAATAAAAACTCTTCCTCTCTCTCATGCAGTAATGCATCCTAAAAAAATATGGAGCCATTTAATTACTTCATTAGAAGGCCTTTGTGATTAAAGCAACCTTGTGTGCTTGCCTTGTTTTACCCAGATTAAGTTTTCCTGTTGGAATCCAGTGCAGATGTGCAAGTTGCAGTTTGGTGGTTGGGACTGTGGGAAGCAACCACATATCTTGTATTTCACCAGTTTAACAAGTAAAGGAAGTAATAAATGGAGAAAAGAGTTTTCTCTTTTCTTCATAAATTATAAAAATAAATCACTGTGCACATTGTCCTCTTTCACCCTGTTATGGTTTAGCTTGTTCTGGTCTTTTACCAAAATGAGCTCATCCTTTTAAGGAGGATTCTTTGTCATATGTCAATTAGTATCTCAGTGCTTTAATTGCTTTTTTAGAGGCATTGCCACAGGCCTGAGGAATAAATTGAGTGTGCATTTTTTTAATAGCTTATCATCCTACTGGTTGGATGCAATTAAACAAGCATTCTCTGGTTTGCGTCTTCAAAATCATTATGGGTTGGCAAGTCCAGACACTCTGTAACAGCTCTTCTGCTGATTTGTCCTTTAGTTCTTTTGTGGTGGTTGGTTATATAAAGGTGCTAGAGCCTTTCCTGGGCTTTAGGGATGTAAAACTTCAGACATGTAAAAGTTTACTCAGCCCATTTGTATCTCCAGCTGCAGAAGTCACTGCCTATAGCCAGCACTGAAAGGACCTTGTTTGCTGAGCACATGAAGGGCCACTTAACTGTGACAAATAAGCTTCAAGGAAAGCCTCTGGGTAGACTGGAAACCTCAGTCCTTTTCTTCCTTGAAGTCATTACCCAGTGCAGGAATCAGGAGGTAGCCTGCACCATCCAGAGAATCTGAGTCTTGTGACTTTCAGAGACAAAACTTAGGGGAAAGAAAGTTGTTTTGCAAATGACAACCATCCCTTTGTGTTCTTTTTAATTTGGAGGGCCTTTTTTGTCATAGTAAGAAATTTGTGTATTTATTTCAAGGTATAGAATGCTCTCAACTTTATTTTACTTTTCAAGTAGACTGGAAGTGCCTGCAGGTGGCTGAAGCATCTTGGGTGACAAATGAGAATTGGTTGCACCACCACAGTCCAGTTTTACAGTGCCCAGGCAATACATTGCTCTGTATGTTCTTGCCTTACAGACTATTTTGACTTTTCTCCAGATGTACATTGTGAGGTCATGAGGCAACCTGTAATCTTCTGAGGATCCTCCTGACCTCAGTAGCAATTCAGCAATAAGGATTGCTAGACATGACTTGTAAGAAAAAATGGTGTGAAATTCTAATCTTCTGTTGCTTGGTGAACTCCTCCTGTAGAAAAACTGACATCTGTCCAAGAAATTGAAATTGAATTTAGGTAAGGGAGATATTTTAATGGAATTGTTTTTCTTCACAGGAGTCTGTAACAGACTACACTACACCTTCTTCTCATCCTAACACAGTGGCCACTAGCAGTACAAAAATGGAGGAGACTTTGGTGACGAACGTAAGTCCATTGCAGTGATCGTCTTGGCTTTGAAGACAAGAAAATATTTTCACACTTCTTTAAAGCACCAAAAAGTGCCTTCAGTGAACAAGTCCACAGGGTTCCTTTCATGTGAGCTAGCTGGGCTTTTTCCAGTAATCTTACTCTGAAGGATATTTGGTTTGATTAGTACCTGCTCTGGAATTCTTTGGGTATTTTCTTGTCTTTTGAACAATCACAGTGAGCTAAAGAGCACAGAAAGTGGAGATGTTTATAGGGACAAATTGAAAAAAAAGCAAAGATAGGCATAATGAGGGAGTGTGTTCTTGGCAGCAGTTGGGACTTGAGCCTGGTACCAGTAGCAAAGCTCTGGAGGCTGAGTTTTAAGAAAGGCTCTTGCAAACAAAGGAGTTCTGAACCGTAGCCTGAAATGACAGCAAGTGCATGCAAAGGGAGCAGCTGAATGGTTGTGAAAGCAGACAGCAGCCTTCCAGGTGTTCAGTTGCTATGGAGCTGAGATGTTTGCAGCCCTCAAAGCAGGTGCAGTGATCCTGACTTGTGAGCGTGGCACAGTGATTGAGAGAACCAGCTGGGTTGTGACTTGTAGCAAAATCAAGTTTGTCTTGAGTGTGTTGGGGCACCAGGGAGCTTGGATCTTGTGATTCTTGTTGTTTGAGTAACAGAATTAGCTCAGGGTTGAGTCACTTGTTGATGGGGGAAGGAAGAATCATACAGTAGGATCTCAGTTTTTTATGAAGATGTCTTGTGAATTCCATCTAAAAATGCTTTTCAGCTTACTGCAGCACCGTTTTGAAGCAGTACTGATTGAACTTCTTCCTCTTCTGCTGGCTTTTCTGGTAGTGTTGTGGTTTTTGACTTTGGTGGTTAGTGTGGAAGACTGAATTCTTTTGTGTTAATGATGTCCAATCCTTGTGGAGGTTAGAGTTGAATTTCTAACACAGGAATTAGGGGTTCCTGGCCACAAAGGATCTGTGCCATCCCCTGCTTCAAAGCTTCAGTATCTGTCTTTTGGATTAGCCTTATCTCATCCAGTGAAAGTCTATTAGCTGTGCTGTGAATAGAAAAAGGAATGGTTAGGAATAATAGACTGGCCACTGCAGGATTTTTGATTCATTTTCTTTAAAACTTCTAGGAAATCCATTGGAGTTTTCATAGGCAAAGATAGCAATAGGATTATGTCAGGTTTATTTCCCCAAGTATCACATCTTTCATCTTTTGAAAGAGAAAATAACTGAATTCGATTATTGGATGGCAAATCTGTTGTAGTTTGTTTCATGGTCCTGTGATTTTGCAGGTCTATAAAAGCTTCCTCTTTTCTGAAACTGCATCTCAGAACTCAAGGTCACAAAGCCCCATGTACTGTATTGGTACAAAAAGGGACAAACCTGGCTTGGGAAGAATTTTTGCATATCAGTAAACTGAAATGGTACTTGAAATTAAATCCCCAAACAGACAATTGGTGTTTGTTTATGCAGAGGACATGGACACCTTAAAACCTTAATCTTCAGCCTCTTATAGAGATGAGAAGCATCTTGGCACCTGCTGAGTGGCCTTTCCTTGCCTACCAAATTTTCACCTTATTTTATCAGTCTCCCTGCCAAATGCTCAAGCCTTGAGGAAATTGTAGCTCACTTGATAAAGCTTGAGCTTTGCTTTCTGGGGCTTTTCTAGTAGACGTAGTTAGAATGTGATGTGTGTTGCCTGCCTTTCAGGTGCCCCTGCCCCACACCCTTCCCCTCCCTAGGAGGGAGACTTTACAACAGAGCTCCAGCCTAACTCCAGTTTCTCCCGCTACCGTCGACCTCACCCTCAAGGTATGTACCACAACCCTCTAAGGGTCGTTTTCTTGCATGCAGGGGAAAAAAGTTATTGGAGAACTTGCTGGTGAACCTTTTTTTTAGAGCCTTCCTTTGTTTCCTCTGCTGAACTGCTTTTGCATATAAATGGATGGCTGAAACACGAGACTATCAAAGGATGCATTTAAACCATAAATTTCTAACCCCGTTTTGCATTAACACTTGGCATCTCAACCAGTCTTGGCTCCCACTACCCTGAAAAACCAAGATCCTAGAGTTTTAGCATTGAACCACAGTGCTTATGGAAAACCATCAGAATCTGACAGGTTTTTTGAGTGTTGAGCTTAAAATAAGTTGCCTGGTTTGGTGTAAAGTCTTGAAGGATTTGCTTGATAAACCAAGCTTGATTTCTTCTTAGTTCTAAGACTTTGGTGCAGTGATAATGTGGTTTTGAGTTGGATGGCTGAAGTTCCAAATAGTGGCATGTAGATGGTGTGTTGGTATCTCTGAGGGGCAGGTAGATCAGCGAGTCAGAATGGGTTTTGTTGTGTTATAAATGTTCTGTTGTTTCCTGCTCTTCAGTGCAGAGCAAGCATGGAGAATATTTTGAGTGCTGTTCTCCCATTTTGTTGGATTTTGGACTGTGTGCATTGTATAACTCACTAACACAGAGTTGGCCTCTAGCTTTGCTACTGTATTTTTAGAAGTTGTTGGGTTTTTTCTTTTGGTGTCCTAGATCTCCTTTGTGATTGTGACTGCAGGTAACTGAGCCAGTGGAAGTGTTGTTGCTGCTTCTGGTATTAAGGAATAGTGGTGTTTGACCTTAGTTTCTCTAAGTTTTTAAAAGAAGAAACAAAACTTGAGGATTGGATGCAGAACTAATGGCTTTGGAGGAACTTGGTTGTCAATTCCAGAGAGATTTGTCTCACTGGCATGGTTTGACAGCTGCTTTCTTGTTTTCTCTACAGATGAGAAATGTTCATGTCCTCTTGTTGAATCTTTGCTTTTCTTCTGTTAACACATTATTTCCTACAAAAAACTAACACCTCTTTCAAACAATAGACCTGCAGAAATGGGGAGAGCGCTGTGGAGGGACAAGCAGTTTAAAAAATATTGGTTTTCTGCTGCATTCTTGTGTTATAAATTATCTTAATGTGACTTTCTGGCGTCTGAAAGTGTTGTTCTGAACTCGTCTCTGACTGTTTGGCAGCTGTAGATGGAATCCACAGGTCACACAGATAGGGCTCTTACTGCAAAGTGGGTAGGGGACACTGCCCAGTTACAGAGCAGGCTGTGGTGTCTGTCATTCATCCTGCATTTCTTTTCCTGCTCTTGTGGTGTCAGAGATTTTTCAGTGGATGATGGATTTTGAATGTTTGGTAACAAAATAGGTCAAAGATCCATGTTTTGAGGCTGCCTTGAAGAACCCTCTGACCGAAATCTGGATGGAAAGCAATTTGGAAGCAGCTTTGTCCCTGATTTCTTTATTCCAGCCACGGGAGCTCCACCTCCTTCTCACAAATGCTGAGGGCAGCAAGCTTGTTCTGAAGCACACCCTGAGACTGTCACAGCAGGCCTTCTGGTCCAGGCACAGCTCTGCTCTTTGTCATCCTCTTCTATAGAATCCTTGCTTCTTGCAAAAGATGGTTTTGGAGCAGGAGAGAGGAAAGCATTTCCTGCCTTTTCTTAAAAGAACAAAAGGTCTGGGTTCTGCCTCCATAAAGGATTAATCCTTGCATCTCCTCTTCGCTCCATCCCCTGCTACAGAAAGCTGTCTGTGATGGGACTTGTAGGGAACTTGGCCACAATTGCTCCCACTACTTGGCATTGTTCTTTGGTGGAGATACAAGGTGCTCATGTGGGGAAGCCTTGTTGAGATCTTGTTTCCTTGGAGTAACTTTGCTAAAGATGCCTTCACTAAGTCATCCTCTTAAGGACTTGGCTCATAGGGCTGTTGGTAGGTAAGGAGCTGAGCAGAAGAAAGCCCAAAGTAATCTCAGACTGAGCTGCTTGGCCCTCTTCATGTCCAGGGTTTCATCTAAAATTCCTGTGTAGGCATCTGGTCCAGAATCTGACATATTTGGACTTCTTTTTTCTAACCATTTAGACTTTGGTGTATATAAAGAAAGGCACATTGGGGTTTGTCCCCAGTGGAGGTTTTGGGTATTATGTCCAGGACTGTTAGTGCAGTATGAAGGCCCCAATGGATCAGTGATGAAGAGAAGCCTCAAGCAGCCACAGTCTCCTCCTTGTGCCCTCCTTTCCCCCTCACTGAGCAGTGCAACTACACCACTGTCCCCAGTCTCACTCAATTTAGAGCCTCTTATTCCTCCATATGTGGTCTGTAGATGGTGCTGCACAGGCATTCCTAGAGTATCACCCTCTCTTGCATCTTTTTTTTCTAGCTTATAAAAGTTAGAGGTTTCTGGGAAACTTTCTAAAAGCAAAGCTGTTAGAAAACTTCAGCACTCTGTTGTATGCCCTAGCTGTGACAAAATGCAGGGTGTAGCTTTTGCTGTCAGTAGTTTCTCCAGGACATTGTGAACACAGTAGAACCTTCTACACCTTCTCTATTCCGACAATCACAGGTACTTACTCACTTTCTCTTAATGCCAGTGCAGTACACCTAAACAGAATAATTTCCAGCACATTAGTGATGAATAAAGCTTGCCTTGTCTGTAAGAATCAGAACCAATTTGGAGAAACATGTTGTGAAGGGGAAACAGAGCTGGGGAAGATCATCTCAAAAATGAAAATAGGTGATTTGCCCCCAAAGGACTTAATGTGTAACTAAGTTTCCCTCCTCCCCCTTTATTCTCTTCAGGAATCCAGAACCCCATTTTCCACATGGGTGTGTATTGAGCACCTGTGACCCACTTCTTTCCATATTGCTCTGCTTTTTTTATCACTTCTGCAGCATCTAGACAAATTACCTAAACCATGTTTGATCTGTCCAGACTCTGCCTGATTCATGTAAAGCAGGGTAGGTGACAAGTGTGGCTTTGAGAGACTGCAGGTCCCAGCTAGGAGGGGGCTCTCTTCAGCAGGCAGTGAGGGCAGATGTGTGTGAGTATTTGCCCCTCAACACCCACCACTAAAGACAGCACCTGGCCTCGAGAAACTTACAGGGAGCAATTTCAGCTCTGCTAGCAAAACTTGTGTTTCCACTGGAGACAGCTGAAGGTTGAGCAGAAGTCCACAGACCATGTTTGAGCTTTTAAATTAGTGACTGTAGTCTGAATATTAATATTTCCTGTTCAGTGGACCCTCAGAAGTGTCTCAATTCAGATTTCACATTGCGTGTCTAATGTAGCAATAATTAGATGTTATTGGCTGCAGTAAAACAATGGTTGTTTCCATTTCTGCTGGAAGGTAACTGTGCCTAAGTTTCATCTCCCTTGCTGTGCAAAACATAAGCTCATAATTACAGAAATAGAGGAGCATGAAGCATTTTTAGCTGTAACGTAAAGCTGCGTGCACAAGCTGTGTCAGCTTGTGGTTGCTTCTTGAGCAGCAGTTGCTTTGGAAATCTAAACTTGACTGCTATCATGTTCACTGAAGTGTGCAGGAGATACCTTTGGTGGATGATTGACCAAGAAAGGGGCTGCTTTATTTAAGTGGCCCAAGTAACTTGGAAGTAAAGGACTTGATGGAAATACTTAGAGGGGGGTTTTCCCTCTCTTTTGCTCACTGTGTCTTTGCTCTTCATGTCAAACAAAACCAAGCCAAATTAGTGTGAGTGAATTCTCTTTTGAGCATTGGATGTTAAGATGATGAACTGTGCTCATGTGCAGTTGGAACAGAAGAGCAGCTCCAACTTCAGGCTGCTTGCTTTTTGCATGAACAGAGTTGCACGATTACAGCGACTTCCAAAAGAGGCTCGCATGAAGCCCCAGTTGCCTTTTGACTAAAAAGAACTGTTAAAGAGGAAGGAGGACTGCTTGAAACTTCCTAATAAATGAAGGGTTTCTTTTCTTTTAAATAGATGGAGTCTGCACGCAAAGCATGGGAGAATTCCCCAACCATGGGGGAGAAGAGTTCACCAGTGACCTCAGCAGCATCTCCCATTGCTGCTGGCAACAGCAGCAGCAGCAACGCTGGGCCCAGCAGTGGCACTTACAGCTCTTTCTCAAGTGCATCAATGCCTCCCATTCCTGTGGCCTCAGTGACCCCCACAACGTCCCTCTCAGGTACCACATGTCAAAGCTGCAGCATCCTGTTGTGTTCCTTGCTTATGTTTTTCAAGGGATCGGATTCCCTTTGGAATTGTTTAATGCAAAGCTAACAGAAAGGTTGTGCTAGGAATGGAATGTCAGGTCTGAACAGCAGCTTCCCAAAGAACCTGTTACTTGACTTCACCTGTTTCACTTCAGTCAGCTGAAAATAATACTAAGATGTCTCTCTGCCTAAGCTATAGATATATAATATATAATACAGACTTGAAAGAGAAGGTAAACTTCTCTTGTCTGCCTTAGTGGTTTCATTTTATTCAGCCAAATGGAGGCAAGCATGTAGATTTTGGAGCAGAGGATAATTCTGATATCCAGCTAATTGCAGTTTTACTTCCATTTGTGCTTTTGCTTTTTAAGTTAAAGTTTCAAGAACTCATATCCAAACCTATTTGCAAAAGGCAGAGCAAACATCCAGTTGCTCTTCACAAACAGTGCTGGTTCCCACCTTGGTTCTTGGCAGCAAACAAAAGATGCTAAATCTGCTTAAGTCTTCATGGCTTGGAATATTGAAACGCATCTCCAGGAGAGGCACAGCCACTGTGTTGCAATGTTTTGTTGCATAACTGACCAAGCTGCCTCCTTCAGTACTGCTGTGTGCTCCTGTACCTGAGAAGGGAGATGTGTCAGGGTTGCAGCACTTCCCACACTGAACTCAGCTGAATTGGCTCCATGTTTTTCATGTGTTGGTGGAAACAGCTGCATTAGGTTTGTGTTCCTTCCCAGCTGTGGCTGTGTTTACAGAGCTGTCCCAAAACTTTGACCTCTGAGTGATGAAATGTCTTTGATGCATCCCTTGCTTCTCTCCTCCTAGGAGCTGGAACATACACAACCTCTTCACTGAGTACAAAGACTGCAAGCACCTCAGACCCTCCTAATATCTGCAAAGTGAAGCCCCAGCAGTTGCAGACAAGCAGCCTGGCTTCTGCCAGCCACTTCTCCCAGCTGAGCTGCATGCCATCCCTCATTGCCCAGCAGCAGCAAAGTCCCCAGGTCTATGTGTCTCAGTCTGCAGCAGGTAATGGTGTTTGTGGCTGAGAAGCCACACATCTGCTTTTTTGATTCAATTTTGAAGCTGGAGAACTGAATTTGGTTCTGGTTTTTCTCTGCAGTAAAGGCAGAATGATAAAGAGTGTTCTGTACTCAGAGACTTACTAATTGTCTTACTCTAAACCTGCAGTGCTTTATCAGGAAGTACAAAAATTTTTGTTGATAAAGTTTGAGTCTCTTAATGTACCATTTTCTGTAGCAGAACTGTAAATTGCTATTTAAGAACAGGAATGATTTTATCTTAATTTATTTCTTAAAATGCTACAGTAGTTGAGAGTTGTGACATTTTTTCTTGAAGGAAAATCCTACATCTAGTTAACAAACTAGTTAAATTACATGATAGTATAACAAGTTCTTACCCTTCCTTCACCCAGATGCCTTTTTTGGCCAGAATCTGTTGTTCATCCCTCCAAAACTGTGTGGGATTGATGATACCTATGCAAGACTGATAGATTCTGGGGGTGAATTGGAGAAGATACCAAAGCTGGTGAGGCACCCAGCTCTCCAGTGCTGTTCCTTCTCCAAGGCTCTCTGGTAGCTGTTACAGTGGGAAATAGCTGCATCTCTAACTCTTGATGAAAACCTTTCTGTCAGGGAGGTGTTGGGAATCAGGTCCTAATTGTGTTGCTCTTCTTGAGGTACTACAGCTCAAATCCCAGCATTTTACATGGATACAAGTCACCTGTTCAACACCCAGCATGCACGTTTGGCACCACCTTCTCTGGCCCAACAGCAAGGCTTCCAGCCAGGGCTTTCTCAGGTATTTGAGGATTCCTAATGCTCTTTTTTTCACCTCCCTATCCTTATTATCTTTAAAGTTCTACTGTTGATCTGATGGGGCAGGGGAGAGTGAGACTAAAAGCTGCAAAAAATGAAGTCATGCCTGGCTTTGCTCTTCAGTCAGTGCATGCAGGCAGTTTGTTGATTGTTTGCCATGAAAGTTGAGAGAATAAGCTGCCACTCACAAATATATGGGGAAGTTCATATTCCTGGGAGGTGTTTTGGAGGCCATGTGAGTGCAGGCTTACTCAACTTTGGTAGTACAAAATTATGTTCCATCTCATGCAGTTGTTTTGTACACAGATCTGAGTATCTCACTCAGTTTCTGCTGGTTATCTTTGAGGGAAGGTATAAAATTCAACTGGAAGGTAATTGTCATGAGGGCAGCAATACTAGCTCTGTGGGATTTGACATTCTTATTTTACTTTTCATAATGTTACACAAATCTTGGCACACATTTAACTGTAGCTTTTCTAACTTAATGTTTTCTCTTTTATGCAGCCTGCTTCAGTTCAGCAGATCCCCATCCCCATCTATGCACCTCTGCAAGGACAGCATCAAGCTCAGCTGAGTTTAGGAGCAGCACCAGCTGTTTCACAAGCCCAGGAGTTGTTCAATTCCTCCTTACAACCTTACAGGTAAGTAGCATATGCAGGTCTCTTTTGGGGTTTAGAATTATTGAACTTGGTTGCCTGCAGACTTGTGTTCTGTGCTCCATAGCTGTCTCATCTTCCTGTCTTCCCCAAGATCTCTTTTGTCTGAAAAGTATGCAGACTTTCTGCCTTGTACAGATGTACTTGTAAAATTGTGGGTTAAAAAATTATGCAGGGTAGTATCTTTAGGAACCCAGGCTAAAGAGCTGAAAACATCAGTCTGCCATACTTAGGGAACAGAAAATGTCTGTCCCTTTAGTTCAGCAATTTGTTTTTCCTAATCAGACCAGCACTGGAGTCTTGAAACGCTTGGAAGTTCCAGTTTGAATTTTATTGCAGGTGTGTGAGGGGCAGCATGGTATGGTTTAGAATGTTTTCTGTTTGCTGCAAAAGGTAACAGTCCAGTATCTCTCCAATGGCACTGAGAGGCAGACAGACTTCATTGTAAGCCTTTCCAAATCTTCCTTGCACTTCCTATCAAAACTGGTTCACAGCAGAATAATTCTGACAAACGTTGTTAGTTCCACTTTGAGAAAGCTGCTTTGGAGTCTAATTAGGGGGTGTTGCATGGGCTGTAGTTAAACTTGGTTGTTGCAATGTAGAAGGCGGAGGCCACAGAAGGTTTAACTACATTTGTATCCTGACTTTGTGGGAGCAAATACTGCTTGTCCTGCTACAGCTGACAAAAGCTGTTGCAAACAGTTGGCTAATTGCAGAAACACAATCAGGCTGGCATGTGGTCCAGATTAAATAAATCTGATCACACACAAACATGGCATTAATGGAGTTCTAACAGTATGAGTGCTTCTCCCACATAGAAAATGTGCAGAGGAGGATGAGCTTGGAGACGTAGAGGTTGCTGGCTTAAAACATTGCAACCAAAAATCACAAGTGAACTGAAAAAAACTTGTGAAAAAAAATTTGGCTCCATTGAAGTCAATCCTCTGCATCCAATCTGGAGGAGTTTTTCCAGTGCTCAGAGGATGACTGTAAGAGTGCAGTGCAGTGAAGGAAGGGTGCAGAACAAAGCTCACCCAGGTGTGGTCACAAACCAAGAGGTGAACAGGAGCAGTGCTGTGCTCAGACACATCCAGCAGAGGGGAAAGTAAAAGATGTTTTCACATCAAAAACACTCTCCTGACTTCAAAGGCTTTGAGAGGGGCATTTATTTAAAAACTCTTGATCCTTCAGTCACCAAGTTCCTGATGGGAACGTTTAGATAGATATTTCTGATGGACTAAACCTGTTTGTGGTGCTTTGCTGTCCTGGCTTTTGGTCTTTTTTAAACAAACTGCAACTTCCCCATGCTGGTGACAAAGGAATTGAATATATGGTTACAATTAAAGGCTGTGAAGTCTTTTGAAACCAAAACATTCATTTGGAAGCTACCATTGTCATCATCCAGTGATTTAAGGTGTATTAGAAGTTGGACTGTGGAGCTCTGTGGAGAACAAAGCAGTTCACTTAATGACTGAGGGGGGTTACTCACATGTGCTTTCCCATCCTACCTTGTAGCACAGCTACTAAGAACTTGCAGCTTATCTATGTTACACTTAAATTATCCAAGAATTATTGCAGCATGAACACCTAAATAGCTAATTGTGATTCAAGATTTTAGTAAAAACCCTCAACTTTTTTCCTGTGGCCCTTAACAGCAGCTTTTATTTGTTGTATGCAGAGTAAATTGAAAAAAAAAATTTACCTTTTCAGGTGAAAATATGTGAAAAGCATCCTAATTCTGTTTAAAGAATATAAGCTGTGCTTTGCATTTTTGGTGGCTCGTTGTTGAGCCCTGTCAGAATTTTTATGACTGTCACTTGAATCTCTTGCAGGTCCCAGCAAGCTTTTATGCAGAGTGGTTTGTCTCAGCCATCACCAGTGGTTCTGTCTGGCACAGCCTTACACAACTTCCCAGCAGTGCAGCACCAGGAGCTGGCCAAGGCTCAGTCCAGCCTGGCATTCCAGCAGACTTCCAATACTCAGCCTATTCCTATCCTGTACGAGCATCAGCTTGGGCAGGCTTCAGGACTGGGAGGCTCTCAGCTGATTGATACACACATCCTGCAGGTAGGAAATGCCCCCTGTGCCAACCTTCTGCACTGGCCTCCTGCAGGAAATCAAGTCTCGCTCAGCTTGGGTGGCAGGAAACTTCAGACACCTGGAGGAGAATGTGCTTCTGATTTAATAAATGTACATTAGCATAATCTCTGAATTGAGGCTTGTTCCCCAAATTACAGGGCTCCTTGTGCTTCTGTCATTAATTAGAGCCTAGGGTTTAATTGCTCTTAATGATGCTAAAGGGCTGCTCCACCACCTGCAAAGGAGAGCTTTATCATAAAGTGAAAGCTTCAGGTTTGTCAGCTTCCCATGCTGGGGTTTCTCCTGCCCTGGTTGATGCAGCACAGAATTTCTCTCCTAAATGCTCCTAATGGGATGGTGTCTCTTGCTCTTCCTAGGCCAGAGCTACTCTCACTCAGGCTTCAAATCTCTACTCTGGGCAAGTTCAGCAGCCTGGCCAGAGCAATTTCTACAACACTGCACAGTCTCCCAGTGCTCTCCAGCAGGTAAACTATGGCATGGTAAATTTCCTACATTGTATTCTTCCTAAAAGCATGCTGTGGTTGGTGATGTCTCTGGGGTGGGAATAGAGAGGAGGGCTGAGATAACCTTTAATTCTTCCAAAATAAAAATTGCATGTTAATAGTGAGGGAGGGCTACAGCCTGCAGCTCATGTTGATGTCTTGTCCCTGGCATCCTTCTCTTGAATAGCTCATTTTTCAGTGATGGGCAAAGATTTAATTGTCATAGTGCTGTTGCTAATGGGTTGAGTCACAGGATGCCTTTGTGGAAGCAGATACCAGGAGTGGTGGAGAGAGAGAGAGGGTCAAGCTCTGGGTGCTTAGTGCAGCTTAATTAACACCAGTTCTCACTGAGCTGGAACCCAGGAGTGCTCCCTGTGCCAGTCACAGCCAATACATAGAAATAACTGAGAAGTCAGCAGATAGGTGATTGTGCAGGACAGCCAGGTCAGTAAAATAACTCCAGTGGTTTGATGGGTTTTTTTCATTCTTTTGTGGAAGAACTGCAAAATTGCTCTGTGCAAGCATTCTGTCATATTTAAAGGATGCTGTCAAGTGGTTTCCATCTTCTGGTTCATTTTTTTATTGAAATGGCTTCAAAAATAAGCTTGTGATGGATTGATTTATTATAATAACCTACCTCGTACACAGGAAAGGCTGCCAAGACAAATCTAGAAGTGTTGTAAAAGATTGGGTGTTGTCTGTTGGAAATGTAACACAGAGTTTTAAGGACCTTTTAGAAGAAGGTGCTTTTGATGTGTTCAGTTCTGGCTGTCTCAATAATTTTCATCTGTTACCCTTCAGAGCAGAATCCTAGTAAGCCTTTCACATTTGGGAATTTTTTTAGCATTCTCCTAGTCACAATCAGAATATAATTTTGCAGATAGTGGATTGTCAGAGCAGGACATGCAGTAACTCCTGCCAGTGAGGTCACTGCTGTGGTATTTCCATGTTTCTCACTGCCACTCTCTGGTGTTTTCAGCCCACAGCACTCATGGTGAATGCAAGCAAGGGACAGGCTGTGTGTTTTTGGCATTGTTTTTAAGCTCAAACTGCTGATTGTTGGAACTCCTGGAAAGTAAAATCTGATTTTCATCCCAGTGTCCTTTGATGACTAAAATTATTTGAAATAAACAAATAAGCCAGTCCTGTCCTGTCTCCCCACCCTCAAACTGGTTTTGTTCTGCTTTTGTTTTCTGAGATGAATTAAATTTCCCCTGTCACACAGTGAAATCATGTTGAACAATGTTGGAGGTAGGAGATTTCATGCATCTTTGTTTCTGAAAAGCAAAGACCCAGATGCCATTAGAACTGATTATAAAGGCAAACTGAGCAATAAATTCACTTATTTGCTTGCAGCTCTCTGGTTAAATAAATGAACTCCTGAAGCCTGGAATAAAGCTGAAATAGAGCTAGTAATGAAAGTGACATCATGGCCTTTGTCCCTGTTACTGGTGATTTTGTGCTCTCTCCCTCCCTCCAGGTCACAGTACCTTTGCCAGGGTCACAGATTTCTCTGCCCAACTTTGGATCCACAGCACAGCCACTGATTGCCCTGCCCCAGTCCTTACAGCCACCACTACAGCACACCCCACCACAGGCTCAGGCTCAGAACCTGAGCAGACCTGCCCAAGTGACCCAGCCTTTCAGAGGATTGATCCCAGCAGGAACTCAGCACAGCATGATTGCTGCAACTGGAAAGGTAACAACGTTGCCACAGCTACAGGACAGAAATTCATGTGAAGCACAGCTGGTTGCTGGTTTGTATAACCAGCACAGCAGCTCACATTGCATCTGAAAAATCTGCCTCAGCTTTAAAAGATAAAAAAGCCAGTCATACTTAATGCCTTAGTGCCTGGGTCTGTGCTTTTAGGTGAGGTTTTGTAGCTAACTTAGTGCTGGTCCATTTGCACTGCAGGAATACCTGGTTTGATAGTGACATCAGGGACTAGTAGGGGATGTCATGTAGAAGCCATGTGGAAAAGAGCACTGAGATGTTGTTAGAGCAGCAGGGGAACAACACGACTCTGTCGTGGCTGGTGGCAGATTCAGGGCCTGCTTCTGTTTGTTGCTTTGCTCCTGGACTCAAACCAGAGCAAATTATTTGGGTTCAAGGGCTCCCAGTGCAAAAAGGGAAGTTTTAGGGGCTTCAGTGGACTCTGGATCAGCCATGACCTTAAACCAGAATTAAACTCTATTATTATTGCTGGGGGTCTGCCTTTCTGAATAGCACAGCATGATGCATATTAACAATGTAGCAGTGTATGCAAGACAGGATCTTTGTGTAATGAAAAAAGAACAGACTGGTCTTGCAGCTCAGGAAAACTGAGTGACTGGTCCAGTAAGGAAATAACACTAAAACAGGGCAAGAAACTTGAATATCATGAGGGGAATTCTCTCCTCTCATTTATGTGAAGCTGCTAAGGTAATTGCTGATGAGGGGATGTGTGGAGCTGGCTTCCAATCACAAGGTCTCTTGTCTTAGATGGAATCCCAGCTTTACAGGCACCGGGGATTTTCGGATAGTGTGCAGCACCCGGCAGTTGCAGTGCGCTTCCAGGTGAGCAGTGGGTGACACCCTGGACATGGACACAGCTCAGCTGACTGGCAGCAACAGCAAGGTCTTCCCTCAGGGACTGATCTACCTCTGGCCTAGATTTTAGGGTGCTTTTGAATATAAAATATCCCTGTGGTAAGACAAATCTCGGGTGTTAATTCCACGCCTTGGACAATCACGGCAATCAGAATTCCAGACCACCTGGATGAAGTTTGTATCTCCTCACCCCCACATTGTGTATGGTGATTTTTGCACTGTGCAGTTTTCCAGCTCCATGGGATCTGGCCAAATGTTTCCAGCTTTGTAGTTGTTAGGAGCTCATTTTGCAAGCGGCAGCACGTTTCTTGCTGCAGTTGTCACTGGAAATTGATCACTTATTTCAGCAGAAAACGAGGGAAGAGCTGCAGTGGGATGCTGGCCTTAGATGACTTTCCTGTGCTGCTCTAAGATTCCCATTTTGTTGCTGCTAAAGCAAGTCAGCTTAAAACAGCCTCTCATTTTTAAGTGATTTATTGTTGCTGTTATGCTTCATGGCCATGTGTGGAAATACACTGTTCCAAAGACTAATTTATTCTGTTGAGTGTATCTGCAAAATAGTATTCAGGAGTCATTGCTCCAGTTAGTCTGGAGATGGTTCTGCATGAATGACAGCTCCATTTTTGCTGTGCTTTGGGTTAGTTTATTTTTATAGACCTGGACTGTTTTATGGTATTCTTCTTCTCCTCAGCATTTTTCAGGATTATTTCTAAATATTTTCATGTGGAACCTGAAATGGAAGTCTTGGATATGAAGATCTGAACTCCAAAGCATATATTTTTTTTCTTTTTTTTAGGGCCAAATAGATGAAATGACTCTCAAACCCCCTGTCATTATGCAGGAGGACCAAGTTAGAAAGCCAATACCATTTCTGCAAGTGCCAGATAGGGCAGGAAAATTGTACACAGAGGTGCTTGTGGTGCTGGGCCTGTCCTAATTATAAGAGGCTGTTCTGCAGTCAGGCTTTCATGTCCACTTAAGTGACCTCTTTTCATTGAGGTAAGCTAACAGCTGCATAGCAAATGTAATTTTTTAAATTAGAATTAACATGTCAGTTGCTGTGTTTTTCAGATATCAGAAATGGACCTGAAGGCCTTTGGAGGTGGCATTGATGTTAAACCTGGAACACCACCAGTTACTGGCAGGAGTACCACCCCAACCTCCAGTCCCTTCCGGTAAATCTCCCTTAAGCTCAAAATTCCTTCAAACCAGAGCTAGAAAATGTACCTAGTCATGCATGAGCAGCCTGTTCTGGAAGGTATGAGGTGAGGGGCCACTGGTACAAGATCCAGTGTTTAATCTGAGCTCATGGAGCAGCATTCCAGTAGGTCCTCACATCTGCTGTAGTTAAACAGAAGGAAAAATAGCTCTGAAAGAAAATATGAAAAATACTTTTTTGAGTAAGTGAAACTAAAGTCATGTGAAGTGACCTGGGGTTGTACCAGTGAGGCACAGAAGTAGCAGGAAAGATGTGCTTTGGGATAAAACTGTAAGACAGTTTATCTGAATTGTGGTGTTCAGAGTAAAAACACTGAAAAGCTTAGACAGCAATCGTGGCAACAGTTCTGTTAGAGGAATAAGTGTTGTTGCAAGGTCAGTAAGCTGCTCACAAGCAAAATTAGTAAACAAAACAAACTCCTTTAAGCTTAAAAAATACTGGTGTGTGGAGCTTAACTGGTGCCCCTCTGTTCATTTTGCCTGGAGTGTATCACCCACACCCTCTGCATGAGAACTCTCTGCAAGTCAAACTCTATTTCTTAAAGAAAGCTCTTCACTCTTTCCTCTTTCTCTGAGGGCTGTTCACTCCTTTCTCTTTGAGAACTGTTTGCTGCCCTTTCCCCAGATAATCAGTCAAGCTCCATGTAATTGGTGGTGATTCAACACCTTGGAAGTTTTAATGGAGGGTCACATTCTTAGCCAAATAAAACAAGGAGAGCATTTTCTGTGAATTCTTGAAATCCATTCAAGTGCATTTTGAGACATTTGACAAGAGGTCAGAGTAGAAGCAGCTGCATGTTCACTGCCTGTTGGGACAAGCTCTGAACTTGCCATGACAGAGCAAAGAGTGCAAAGGAGCAGGACTGAACAGGGATGGGAAGGGGATCACATTCTAACATCAGTGTTTGTACTTGGGGGAAAGGGCTTTTTCATACAGACATGCCCTGGAATCGCTTCATAGCCTAAATATTTCTGATTATGCTTTCTCTTTGAATTCTGAAGTTCTGAGGGGTTATTTGCACGTAGAAGCTTCTATGTAGAAAAAGTTTCACATCAGCTTTTCCAGGAGATATATTTCCTCCCCCCCTCCAATGCTGAATTTCTAGTTAAGTTGTAACTAAGGGCAGAAACATCCTCTGAATGAAAGCAGTTGATTTTAGCTGGAGTTCTTTCCTTTAGGGCCAGTTCTACAAGTCCTAACAATCAGTCCAATAAAATGAACAGCATTGTCTACCAGAAGCAGTTCCAGTCAGCAGCTGCAGCTGTGAGAATGACACAGCCCTTTCCTGCACAATTTGCACCTCAGGTAGGTGGTTGGTGGCTTCCTCCAAACAGATTTGTTCCTCTTTGTGACCTGGTGACTCTGACTGAACTGTGTCTCCCCAGGCTTTGTCATGGGGAGATACAAAATGGAATCCCTAAAATGAAATGGCATAAGAAACACAAGTTCAAGATCAAAGCAAAAAATTACTTCTCTGATCTTGCTTACAAGTAGTGCTGATTTTGTGGTGTTTAATTTTGAGTTGTGTGCACACTGAGGAATTTAGTAGAAGTTGTGAGTGATGTAGAACAGATGGTGGTGTGGCTTGCCCAGGCAGCTGTAATGCACCTCATGCTGCAAAAACAGATCATTTGCTTGGGGAAGGGGAGAAGCTTCGTGTCTCAGAAGGGTCCCAGTGCATATTTTACACGTGTAAAGAGAAAGCAGATTTGCACCCCTGAAGTATCAAAGGAACAGCTGAGGTTGGAAAGGATCTCTGAGGTCACACAGTCCATCCAAGGCAGGGCTGATGGCAGAGGGTCTGATTTGCTTTGGCATTCCAGGGAGCACAGCTTACAAGGGTGGTGCATCTGTGTTGCAGGTGACTGGAGCCAGGCTGCTGGGGAAATTGTGCCTCTCTAAAAGTGTAGGAGATTGCTATCTTCCTTTTAGCATTTGGAGTGTTTGACTGCAGGACTTGAGATTTGATTTCTGGATTGTCACTGGCAGAAACTGCCTCACCTTCCTGGGGCTGCCTTTCACCAGGGACTGCTCTACTGCCTTGTGAGGGTCTTCTCCCTGGTCACAAGCTGGGTTGAAGTTGTAGGTGCTGCTTTCAGGCACAGCAGCACTGCAGGGCTGCTTTGCTCTTGCAGTTCAAGCAGAGTTCTTGGCATTCATTTCATAGCAGAGCAGCAACTTTTTCCCCTTTAAGATAACGCCAACGTGCAGTCGAGTTGGCAATTTTCTAATTGAGAAATGTCTCTTTTTGTTGTTTTTCCCCCACTTAGATCCTCTCTCAGCCTAACCTGCTCCCTCCATTGGTAAGAGCCCCATTTACTAACACCTTCCCAGCGCCTGTTCAGAGGCTGCCTGTAGTTCTGCATAGTCAGATGCCGTCTCAGATGACCACAGGCCTTATGAGCCACCCTCAGTCACCACGTGTGGCCAGAGGTCCTTGTGGATCAGTACCTGGAGCCAGAGGCACTCAGGCCCAGGCTGCGCTGAAGGCTGAACGAGACATGAAGGTCAGTATGTGAACAGCAGTGCTGTTACCAGCAGTTCAGGCTGACAGCTCCCAGGGCAGGGATGTGTCTGCAGGTCATGGCTTCAGAAAGTGCCTCTGGACACCAAGCCAGCAGCCAGGCCCTTAACAGCTCAACAAAGACCTTCTCTAAACCCTGGTGGTTTTTAATAAGAACTTCAGACTAAAATATTTGTAGGGAGCTTCCTGTCTCAAGTGGTCATGTGGTCAGCAGTTGTGGAGCTGCCACTGCTGTCCAAGGCAAAGGGAGGTGTCAGGAGCCTGGTTACCTTTGACTGAGCAGTGAAGCTGCACACCTGGCTGTTAGCTGTCCTTTCATGCCCAACTCCCCCTGTTCCAGCCAGCCTCTCTCCTTGGGGACTCTGGAGAGTCCTTTCCCCATGATTTGAAGTGCCTGTGGTGAATTCTCTGTGGTAGAATGCAGCACGTGGTGCCTTCTGCAGAAGAGGGAGCTGCATTTCAGTAGCGGGTGATGACAGTCACCCTAACTTAGTGTTACAGCACTTTGGGACCCTTCAGTTCGAGGTGAACTCTTCTTCCAGGGCAGGATTGCAGTGTGGGACATCTGTGTAGGGACACTGTTGGACACTGAACCTGCTTGCTGCAGAAAAGAAGTTCCTTGAATAGATGGTGCTTAGGGGCTCCTTCACCTGCTGCCATTCCTGTAACCCGAGGTGTCAGAGCAGGCAGGAATGTTCTGGTCATGCATGGCTGGGGGGAGCTGATCACCCCTTCCATTTTAGGTAGTCAGTCCATCTTCTACCACCAGTTCATGCAGCCTGCAGATGCTTACCAGGTGATGCTTAATAGATTGTGCTGAGTGTGCACTGTGGATTGAATGGAGCCAGTCAGAGCAAATACTAACACAGTTCTGGTGTCCTTAATCTCCTGCAAACACTGCTGAGAGGAGTCTGAGTTACTCTCTCCTGCTTGGTTACTGGTGATGGAGTCATCCAGCCTTAACCTCAGGGGATGGCTGAAATTTGGGCAAAAGGTTTCAGGTGTCCATCTGGCTCCAGTGAAATCAGGCTATTGCTGCAGTCCTACACACCAGAGTTCACAGGTTTGTTTTCTGTTCTGTTGCTGCTTGAGTTACTTGGAGCAACTCCACAGTGTGAGAGCCAAGGCCTCTTGTTTCCAGACTTTTGCTGTTTTGTCCCCCCATCGTTTTGTGTGTGTGTGTCCCAGCCCTGTTTTTTGTAAAAAAGCAGAAAATACTCAGAGAGGTGCATGTAGGCTTAGTGCCTGTATTGTAGTTGGGGTTCTTTGTGTTAAGATACTCCTTTTTAATTTAAAATAAAAAGGTGTTTGACAGCACTGGTCTTTACTCTTCAGCTTCTGAATGATCAAACTCTTAATGGAGTCTCTGCAGTCTGGGCAGGAAAGCCAAGTGCTTGCTCTGAAGTGTCTGATCTGCACAGTATCCAAACTGTAACTGGAACATGTCACAGAGGGAATTCCACAGGTGCAGGTCAGGGATGCTGCTAGGACTCAGAGGAGGGAAGGCAGGCAGGCAGTTTGTGCTGCCTGGGATGAGAGCCCCCTCAGAGTGGGAAGCAGATCAGGCTGCAGTTCACACACAGCACAGAACTGACTCTGGTTCATTTACACCCCAGCTGCAGGTTCAGTCTGTGTCCAGAGCCACGGGGGGAAAGGTGGTGCTCAGACTGTGCTGCTGAGAGAGGCTCTGTGCCCCAGAGGGGCAGCAGGAGCAGTGACAGCTGCCTCTGCTCAGGGGAAGCTGCAGTTTGAGCTGCTGTCAGCAGTGTTCATACTTGTACAGCTCTGCAATAGAAGTGATGTAAAAAGATGATAGGTAATACTTCCAACTGTTGTCCCTGATCCTCTTTTTTTGGGGAAAGGTTAGGAAGAGTAAGGGAATCCTAGGCATGATGTTAAATTACTGCTGAGGAGCCAAGCACCCAGACTTGGTGGCATCAGGGAAGCAGCAGGATGGACACTGCCTTTCTAGGAAGGTCTGGCCACTGTGGTCAGTCTTTCCCCTTTCATATGGGAAATACTTGTGAAGTCACTCCAATTCCAATGCCCCTCTCTTTAGTAAACTTATTTTCTCCCTCTCTTAAGGCAAAGCAAAGAGCAGAGGTCCTTCAGTCCACCCAGAGATTCTTTTCTGAGCAGCAGCAGCAGCAGCAGAACAAACCCATAGGAGGCAAAGCCCCGAAAGTGGAGGAGAATGGGAGCAAACCCAGCGAGGCAATTGCCGACTCTTCAGGAGTCTGCCAGGACAAAGCCGAGGAAAAGCCCACCCCTGCACCTGCTGCCACACCGAAACCTGTTAGAACTGGACCAATTAAACCTCAGGCAATCAAAACCGAGGAAACAAAATCTTAGAGGCTGTGTTCCCGTGGAGGGGGGGCAGAGGGGAGGGTGGGCGAGGTGTCAGCAGTGTCAATCGGTGGCCCGAAGGATGAAGAGCAGCCCTGCTGTCCCTGCCGGGCTCTGAGCAGCCCCACGGGGCATAGAAGCCAGCAGCAGCTGTGGTGCCAGCAGCAGCTGTGGTGCCAGCAGCAGCTGTGGTGCCAGCTGCTGTGTGTCCAGCTGAGCCCCCCAGGCTCTCTGGGCTCCCATCTGCTCTAACAGCATGAAGGCTTTTGGGGCGTGCACGTCCCACACGTGTGTGCCTGGTTTGGCTCGCACCCGCCCTCTTCCCAAAGCCACAGCACGGAGAAGTAGCAGTGGTGGAGAGGCATTTCCTAGCTGACATGATGACTTCTCTCATTTTCTTCAGGCTCTGATCTTCAGCTGCTATTTATCTTTTTATAAACCCATGAGTATGAGAACATGCAGTTCTGAAGATGGTGCTGGGCCAAGTAACGTGTGTTAAGTTTTTAGTGACTTAAGAAGCTTCTATCTTGTATAGCCAGAGGGATCCACGTATCTGCCACGCGAGGTTTAACCTAACACAGAGTAACACTGGCAGTGTTGGATTTCCCTCTGAAGGCAGTGCTTTGCTGGCTGCTGCTGCTTGGATGACAATTTACTGCATTTAGATCACCATATGAAAAAGCTACTTGGCCACCTGTGTCCTCTCCACCCGCTGCCCCCTCAGTGGCTCTCACCCCTGGAGTTGAAGGTTCGTTGCATCAATAGTCAGATTTGTTCCGTTCACCCCTGTCCAGCTGTCTTTATATGATGCGAGTGGTCCCTAAACGGTTTCCAGTATCTGTCTGTAACACAGCAACGAGCACTTAAACTGTGCCACGAGAATAAAAGAAACCTTATCAGATTAACGAGAGTTTTATCTCAAAGGTGCATTCTTTCTATCAGAGCTGCGTCGCACCACCTCCTTGCCCACAGTGTGCTGGAAAGTAGAATCAAGTCAAATAAATGCCTTCTTAATTGTATCCTCTAGTATTCTAGCTGTAGGACAGTACTGTATGATACTTCTGTGAATGTAAGATATCCTGTACCTGCTTATGATATGTAGTAGTGACTGTGCTATACTGGAGCTGTTTTTAATAATGTTATTCTAGAGGTTTTTTTCCAGACAATGATTGAAAAAAGCTAATAAAAAGCACCAGGTACCACATCAGTAGCAGAATTTGCTGGTTTTTTCTGGGATTTTTTTTTTCTTTCTTTTTTTTACATTTTTTGGAAGGAAGAGTTGAAAGTCTAATGTGTATAATTTTGTTCAAATGACTGCAGAAGCTGGAAAGGCTGTTGCTGCTATTGATGCCTAGTGAATCGCTATTGGTTATCTTTTTATATAAATATATATATAATTTGAATTTTTGGAAACTAGCTGTGATGTCAACTTTGGAAAAAAGTATCCCACTTGTAGTGTGAGTTGGCATTGTACAGAAATTAACAGCCATATTGGTCTAGAAATGTTAAACTTAATTTTTTTTCCATTTGTACAGGGGTAACGCACTGTATGAAATATGTACGGTCTTATTTACATGGGTTTGATTACAGAAACTAATAAAGTATTCTCTAAATAAATAAAGGCCCTGGCTGCTCTCGTGATTCTGCAGGAGGCGAGCGGAGCTCCCTGGGAAAGGCTCCTGAAGGAAAATGCTCCCAAGAAACTCCTTCGTGTATCCTGGCACTTCCCCAGCCCTTCTGGCTGCCAGTGGTGGCCCCGGCCAGAGCCTGGGGGTGTTTGCTGGGAGTTCCATCTCCAGCTGCTGGAGCTGGGGTCGTTCCAGACAGGAGCTGGGATGGCACTGGTTGTCCCATGGGCCGGTGAGTGACAGACAGGAGTTCAGGGAGCTCTGGCCTGAGCTTTCCCTGCCCTGGGCTCTGGGACAGGCAGGCCACGCTCAGCTGGCCACCAGAGGGAACTTGCTGCCCACAAACACCGGGAACCTTTGGTGTCCTGGTCTCTGAGCAGCAATTCCTGCCTGGGGAGGAGGTGCTGGCTGGCTCTGCAGCTCTGAGGAAAGGGAGCGTCCAGCCAGGAGCGTTGGGGTGGCTCTGCAAGCACCACCCGGATTTGGGCAGGATGACCTTTGGTCAGAGGTGTTACTGCCAACCCCATGGTGGGTTGGGAAGTGGCAGCGTGGGGTCACCAGAGGAGCTGGAGTCCTTTCCTGGCCAGGTTTTGTTCAGGGTAAAACTGCAGCAATATGGAGTAAATCAAAGGTGCTGGAATGCGCAAACGCAGCTTCTGTGGGCAGAAGGAACCTCTGAGCAGGTAACACTGCAGGTAAATTACCTTTTTCACGAGGATCTGTATGAGCACAGCTGCAGTAAATGGTTGGAAAAGAGGGGTGGGCATGTGGGGACTGAGGGAATATAGACACTGCTTCCATCTATAAATGTGCTATAAAAGTAACTGAGCTCTGGTGATTTTTCCCTGCTTTGAGGTTGTCTTTGGCCCGTTTCATCTTGAAAGGACACCCCAAAAATGGGAACTCATGCACCAACCAGACTTCTATTTATAAGGAAATGCTGCTGAAAGGATTAATGTTAAATTCTGTAGTAATAAAGCCATTGGGAAGTCAGAGGAATTTCCCACAGTCAGCTGTGGGAATGTACCAGGCTTTGGGCTATTTCGTGCTTAAAGCAGAACAAGGGGAGTGTTTCTGCAGAGGTTTAATTAAAAGTAAATGCTTGGGCATTTTGTGCCTCCAAATAACCCGGGTTTGATGTGTGCCTCTCCAAAACCCCAAACCACGCCAGCTGCCTTTGAGGCCAGGTGGAGCTTTCAGTCATTGACCCCGGTTGATTGAATATTTTTATGACATTTAATCAGATAACTTGCTCCTGGCTATTTACACTGGAGTAGCTCTTGCTTTTTTAAATTTGAGTGGGATTTCGTGTGTAATCTCTTCTAGGACTCCGGTCATCAAAAATAATTGTGCTGAACCTCCCAGAATTTAGGGCATGATTTTGTTTGGGGAATTCAATTTCTTTTCTTTAATAACGTTGGGGCTGTGAAAAGATTGTAACTTTTCTCAAGGGCAAGAGCCAGAAGGGCGTTAAATGTGCCTGGGGCCAGGTCCAGCAACCCCCCTGGCCTCGGGCTGGCTTCTCGCTGGGATGTGGGCAGGGAGGGCTTGTTTTCCCAAAGCCTGTTAAGTAAAGCTGTGTATTCAGCGCTGTTCAGCTCCAGCCCAGCTTTCTGGAAATCCTGTGTACATTGGCTTGTCCTCCTTTATTTTCTCAGTCAATTAAGAGATGGACTTCCCGGCCTGAAAAGGCCCGGGCAGGGGCGGGAGCTGTCTGCCCTCAGTGTCTGGGCTCACCGAGGTGCTGCTGCTCCCCGGGGCTCTGCACAAACCCTGCCTTTCATCCCGGGCCTCGGCTCACACCCCAGGGGTCCAGCTCCGCCTCCCATCGTGTTTTGGGGCAGAAATGCCTTTCTCCCACCCTTGGCTGCCTGCTTGGCTCTCCCCAGCCCCAGCGGGCACCTGAGAGTCCCTGCCTGCTCCGGGGTGACTCCCAGTGCTCCCCTCACCCCGATCCTGCCCTGTCCCCAGGGCTCCCCAGCTCTCTGGGTGACAGTGACGGGGGCGATGTGTTCCTGGCCCACCTGGGCTGAGCACTGGGGGCTGCCAAAGCCTCGCTGCAGATCCCGGGGACATCACTGGCCACGGGGACACTTTAACTGGCCCTGGCTCAGGTGACAATCCCAGCCCGGCTCTGGGTCTGCCCAGGAGCAGGAATGGATCTTTCAGCCTCCTCCCTCTTCTGCTGGGCTCCCACCTGCTGCCTACCCAAACATATCTTTCACATAGCATCCCACTTTTCACAACCATCACATATTTTTTTCCAAAATAAAGCGTGGGGATGATGGATAAGCCAAATGCTTCATTGTGATATTCAAATACACAGTGCTACACTTAAGGCAACAGTGTTAGTGGCAGGAGGGCAGCGATGGGGTGAAGCATCTCACAGGAAATCCCTGTAGCTGCAGGTGACCATCACAAGTGTCCCACTGTGTTCTCTGTCCTTTCCCACTGCTCCAATACATGGTGTATTGCTGGCAGAAGGTGCCTTCCAAATGTGGCATTTTCCTGCTCAAGGCTTTACAGCTCCCCCCACCAGCACCTTCAGCCTGTGGGTGCATCAAGAGGGACACCAGCCCACCACACTCCTCGGAAAACAGGCTTGGAAAGACGAGGTGCAAGGCAGGAGTGGAGCTGGGCAATGTAAATTGGGCTGGGACCCTACACAGCCCCTGGGGAATGGGGTTGCTGCTGCCCCAAATGCCAGAGAGGGGTAAACAAGCCTCCTTCTACAAATTTCCTACAATAAATAGGTAAAACAGCATGTTTTGGACTGGTGTGGGGAGAGCTGCTGGCCTGGAATGGCCTGTAAAGCTGAAGCACATGGCTGGAAGGGCTGGGTACTGAAGCTTCAGGATGCTCTGCCAGCACTCCTCACCCCTGCTCTCTTGGCTGCCTTTTCTTTTTTCCCCCAATAAAACAAGGCTTGTGCAATGTGTGTCTGTATTTTCTGCTGCTTTTGAGCCTACTGGATGATTTTTGGAGGTGGCTGAGCTCCAGGATGCCCCTGGGCATTGTGAGTGGGATGCCAGTGGAGCTTGTGGGATCTCTCTGCATGAGAGCTCTGCAGGGCTGGAGCCTGGAAACAACAAACCCTGACCCCATAGAGGGGATCACTGCTCACAACTAAGGAAAAACGTTTATTTTAAGGCAGGATCCTCCTGGACAGCCCTTCTAGCATCTGCTCTGCCCAGCCCTCACCACGCTTGAGCCCTCCCTGCTCCAAATTCGGGGTGGCCAGGCTGAAGCAGCTCAGGCCTGGGGACTGCTGTGACCCATCCGAAACCCACCGAGGCTGCTGAGAGGCATTTTCCTGGCTCTGCCAGGCTCTGGAGCAGCGCTTCATCTGTCTCTGCTGCACTCGAGCACAACGGGACTGAGCAGCGTGTGGCCCCCAGCAGCACCCGAGGCTGTGTAAGGTGGCACTCCCGGCCGCGCCGGGGGAAATGGGGAGGGAAGCAGGGTGCCAAGGCACGCACGAGGGTCCCGGGGGCTGAGCTGGCCTATTGCCAGCATCGGCTCACGCCCGGGCGAGGCGGACGGGGTAGGTGACCATGTTGAAGCTGTCCCAGGCAAAGAGCTGCCGCTCGGCAGGGTTGTAGTCCAGCATGCTGAGGTAGCGGAAGCGGTTCTCGAAGGGGATGCTGAGGGCGCGGCTGGTGCCGGTGGCAGTGTCGTAGGCAAAGTTGATGGTGGCGTTGGGCGCCGAGTAACTGCTAACGGTGTAGAGGGTGCCGCAGATGAGGAAGGAGTTGGCCACCCCCCGCTTGCGAATGTTGGTCTCCCAGGTCCGACGGATCTCCAGCGTCTCCGGGTCCAGCTTGGAGAGGACGATGGCTCCCCGGGCCTTCTCGGTGCTGTAGATGACCCAGAGCCCCGTCTCATCCACCGCCAGGTCGATGTCGGTGTAGCCTCCCCAGGAGTAGGGGTACTGCCCGTGGTAGCCGGCGCCGGGGATCTCCCTCTCGGCCGTGATGGTCTCTCCCCGCAGGTCGTAACGGGCCACGGAGCGGGAGTGGCGGGGCTGGAAGAAGAGCCCGCCGCGGTAGATGACGGCTCCCGTGCTCTCCAGGGGCCGCGGCAGGATGTGCACCTTGGCGGGATAGCCCCGGGCCAGCTGCTCGGCCTCCTCGTACTGGAAGAGCTGGCGCACCTCGGTGCCCACGGTGTCCACACGCCAGGTGTTGTCCCGCGTGAAGGGCGGCACGGGCTCGGGGTCCTTCATCCACACGCCGTACTTGCCCGCGATGGAGTCCGCCCGGCCGAACACCACGGGCTCTCCCACCCACACCAGCTGGCCGCAGCCTGCTCGGGGACAGGACGGGACAGAGAGGGGTCACCGCCAGCCCCTCGGGAGCAGCGGGACGTGGGGCCGGCCCGGCGTGCCCGTACCTGAGTCCTCCTTGCCCGGGCGGCCGAGCGCCGTCTCCTCCAGCAGCCGCGACACGGGAACCTCGGTCCTCTCCGACTGCAGCTCCTGGTAGCTGAGGGGCTGCGGCTCCCAGCGCGGCGCTGCAGCGGGGCCAGGCACAGCGTGAGCGGGGCTAAGCCAGCCCCCCTCATCGCCCTGCCGGCTCCTGCCGCCCTCGGGGGGCTCCGTGCCGGGCTGCTGCCCCCCGATGCCTTGGTCAGGAGCCCGGTGCCCCCTCCCACTGCACAGGACACATCTGTGACCATTCTCTTTGGGGGAAACTCCTAGTAATAGGCTAGGTTAGCACGGTACCCTACATCCCCCCTCTGCTGCGGGGCTGGCGATGGGATAAGGAGGGATGGGGAGGGAGGTATGGGGAAATGGGCTGCGACCTCCCAGCAAGGTTGAGCCCACCAGGGTCCCCAGGAGTGGGAGCACAGCATGGGGGCGGCACAGGGACTAAGCCAGAGAGGAGGAGCCGGTGACAGGGACGCACCGAGGTCCCGGCCCCGGCACTTACCCTTGGCGGGGGCACGCAGCGTATCCCGGCTGGGCCCCTCTCTGCCGGGGGCGCAGCGGGCGGCCCGCAGCCGGGTGATCTCCTGGGCGCTGCTCTCCAGCCGCCTGCCCAGCTCCTCTTTCTCCCGCTCCAGCCGCCCCTTCTCCTCCTCCAGCCGGGACTTGGCCCGCAGCAGCTCGCCGTACGCAGCCTCCAGGCGGGCGGCCGCGGCCACTTGCTGGGGGTCCCGTGCGCCCCCCGACTCGGCTCCCCGTGGCCCCGAGCTCCCCATTCCCCGCTCCCGGCTCTCCAGCCGACTCAGGCGGGCGGCGAGGGCGGCCAGCTCGGCGCGCAGCTCGGGCACGCCGCCGGCAGCCTCGGGGCAGGCGGTCTCCACGGGGCTGGCGACCGTGAAGGAGTAGGTGCAGTGGCCGGAGCTGTCATGGGCGCGGCGGAGGAAGGCGGTGTCCGCCCGGCCGCCCAGGGCCACGGATCCCCACAGCAGCAGCCAGACCCCCAGCATGGCCCCGGCGCCGCCCCTCTGAGAGCGCCGGCCACCGGCGCCCGCATTTATAGAGGAAGAGTGTCGGGGCGCCGGGGGGCGGGAGAGCCGGAACCTTCCAGATGCCTGCGGGGGCACCGGCACTGCCCCGCCGCCTCCTCGGGGCCGCTGGCCGGGCTGGGCGGCCGCGGCCGTGTGCCAGAGGTGATGACGCCGGGGCGGGCGGACCCACGGCCGAACCCCACTGGGGACTGCTCGGGGCCGGGGCCGG
>VZTR01021656.1:22015-52207 GCA_013400775.1 Chaetops frenatus | reverse complement strand
CCCCGCCTCAGAGCGGCCCCGCCCCTCCCCAGTGTGCCCCGCCCCTCTGCCGAGCCACGCCCACTCCTCGTCCGTGTCTCCGCCCCCAGCCCGCCCGCCATCGGTGGCTCGGCGCTCGGCGCGGCGGGCGGAGCGCCGAGCGGTCGATGTGAGGCGGACTCTCCCGGTACCGGCCATTTGCCGCCGGCCCGGCCCGGCCCGGCCCAGCCCGGTGAGCGCGGGGGCGGCGGGATCCCGTCCTGGGCCTGCCGGGCGCTCCCTGCTCTCCCCTCCAGCCTTCCCCCCCTGCGCACAGAGCGGCCATGCCTCCCAAATTCAAGCGGCACCTGAACGACGACGAGGTGGCGGGCTCGGGGAAGAGCGAGCGGGTGAGTGCCTCGCTCAGGGGCGGGGCGGGTCGGGTCGGGGCCCGGGTCGGTGCCCACGGCAGGGGGCCCTTGGCCGGATCTCCTGGTGCTGCCGCAGGCTTCAGCCGCCCGGAGCGCGGTGAGGGCGCCGTTCAGTCGGTGAGGGGCTGTCCGAGCGCCAGCCCTGGGCCGTGTGTGTCACACCGGCCCCGGTACGGCTCTCTGGGGAACCTGTTGCGGTCTCTTCAGTCGGCATCCATGGCCAGCAGATCCCGGGGTGCTCCTGCCCTTCCGCAGAGCCTGGCGGGGACACGTCCTGAAGGACTCACGTCCACGTTGGCTGAAGGACTCGAGTGAAGTTACCGTGTGCTTTACAGCTGATTTTTTTTCTCTTGGTCCCAGCAGTCGCCTGGTTTGGACAAAGTGGATTTAACGGGCTGGGGTCAGGCTAAAGCTCAGGCTGGGCTGTGGTTAGAGATGCTGCTGCAGCTCAGACAGCTGTCAGCGAGACCAGGAGCCCGTGCTGCCAAGAGCAGGATGCTCCTCCCTTGCTGCAAGCAATGGCTGGAACTATTGCACGGTCTTGCAGGTTTGCTTGAGTTGATCGAGCAAATGTGACAGGATGGAAATGTAGGTGAGCTCCAACATCAGAGCCTCAGGATTGCTGGTGGGAGCCCAGATCTACACACGGGAAAGCAGCAACTGTTGGGACCCCCAGGACTACCTGCTGGGTCCCTGGGCCCTTAAATTCAGGGTGCCACCTCCCCTTCTTGACTGTTTTTGACCCTAAGCAGAAATGTTTTTGTCCAGAACATTTAGGCTTCAGTGGGATTGTGGGGTTGCTCTTAAAAATCAGTTTTGGGCTCATCTGATAGAGTGTAGTGGATCAGCAAAGGGGAGCCTTTTGGTCCTTTGTGTTCCCTTGTGGTCCTCCCTGTTACACCTGCTGCTGTCAGATGGTGGAGAAACCACATCCTCCAAATCTGGAGTGGATCTGATTTCCCACATGGGTGGGACAGCCCAGGGTGGCTGTGGGTGATGCTGATGTTTTTGGGATTGTCCCTTGAGCAGAGAGGGCTATCCTGCAGTCAGAGGATGCTGATTGCATCCCAAGAGCTGGAAATGTGTGTGTGAAATGGTGCTTGCTAATTGATTTTCCTGTCTTTGCAGAGGAACCTGTTGGAGGAAGACTCAGATGAAGAGGAAGACTTTTTCTTGTGAGTTGGAATGCAGTGTCATACCTGCCTGCTGCTCTGAGACTGGGGGCTAGGGAATGAAAACCTTTGATTCCTTTGGGATGGCCTTCCAGAGCCTTGGCCTTGAGCATGAATTTATAGGTGTGACCTTTTGTAAGAGTGAGATGTCCCACATATCCTAAGACATGGGAGGGACTGGTGGGAGGTATGAAAACAATCCTCCATGAACAAGGTGTTGGTTCTCTTTTGCGTCTGGTTTAAAAATATGTTTTCATTGCACCTTCTGTTCTGATTGTTCTTTTCTGCCTGCAGGAGGGGCCCTTCTGGACCCAGATTCGGACCCAAGAATGACAAGATCAGGCAGTAAGTTGTTGTCCCTTAGTGTCACAGAGATAATAATTTGTTCTGGCACTGTGAGCTCCTGCTGCTGTCTTGTCAGAGTATTTCTGTGTAGCTCATCATATGAACATTCCTTGTGCCTGTGTTTTTCTACCTGACATGTCCTGCCCCATGTGCCCACAGCTAAGGGAAATCTCAGATTTGATGCAAGCTATCAGGCAGTTGTGTGTTGACAGAAGCAAAGGGATAAGATTAATCACAGTAGCTTAGTTGAGTTTCTGAAGTCCTAGCTGTGTTCTGGTGGTGACCTATTCCATGCTTTTGTGAGGCTCTTTCTCTAGAGCATTAACCCTGGATTTTAACCTTTCCTAGCACAACTTTTTTAATTTTTGAGGCTTTTTTACCTTATCCTGTAACATGCTCCTTAATGTTTCAAGAAAGTAAGTGGTCAGGAACACACCAGGACCATGGGTTTTGGGCAGCAGCTGCTCCTCTGGCATCATCTTCTCCAGATAAAAACCCGATATGGGTGAGCTGGAGATGAGCAGTGACTCACTGGGGTCAAAGCAGCTGGAAAACAGGAAACCATTACAGCTGGAGGAAGAGTAGGGCAAGAAGGAAGGAGTGAACACTCTGGATCCTTCTCCCAGGGAGTCATTTCCTGGATGATGCTTGTTCAGGGCTCCAGTTTTTCCTGTGAAGAATGTGGTGGTGGTACTTAATCAAGTGTGGAGATACTCACAGCCCCTGGTCTGGGTTGCCCCCTGCTTCCTTTGCTGATCTCTGTGGAGCCAGGACAGGGATTTGTGTGGGGACTGCTGCCTGGGCATTGTCCACACTGGGTCTTGTTTGCTGCCTGAGTGTGGCTCTTAGGGATTTTTTCCATGCTAGGAAGAAGCCAGCACAGCTCTGGGATGACTCACTGCCACCATCAGCATTAGGCTGTGCTTGTTATCCGGAGGAGTGAAGGGCACTTGAGTTGCACAAGAGGCAGAGGACAGGTGGCTGCACCCTGAGCTTTCAGGGCATCTCTGTTCCCTCCAGAGAGTGAGGATGCTGTGGGTAGGGATGAACTGCTCCTTGGAGTAAGCCAGTGTGGATAGAGCCTCCCTTCCAGGGCATGGCCAGGCTGATCTAGAGTGAATGAGAAAGCTGAGAATTAGGTTTGTGAGGGGGGTCTCACCTCCATGAAAAGGTAGAGGTGGGGTGGTGTCTGTCCCTTCATCCTCCTCTGCTGGACAGCAGCTACAGTGTCTGTGTTCCCTGTTGGTGGGAGAAAACAGGAGCTCTTCTCTTCCCACTGTCTTGGCCTGGCAGAAGGGAGCAGTAGCTTGGGTAGAGGAGGACACTGCACCTGTGAAAAGGAAGAAAAGTTAAAGAAACATTTAGCCAGGAGCTGGTGGGTCCATAGGTGTGATGTGGGGAATGCCCCACACACCTGAGGCTTGTCTGTTGCCAGAGATTGCCTGGTTATGGCATGGAATGTGTCTTGGGCTACCAAGTGGCTACATCTATGGAGCATCTAGAGCATCTATTACAAAACAGAATTTATTTTCTGCTCCCATCAGCATTGATTGCTTTGTTTAATAAGCACTTACACCATGCAGCCATCACTTCTTGTCATGGAGATCATGCTGAAGTTTCTGATCAGTTCAGCCCTTGTGCTGTGGGGATCAATGCCTGGTCTCATAGACAGTCAGTTTTCTCTCTTTCAGCAAAGAAAGGGTTGGGTTGCTGCTGAAAAACTATAAGAAAAAGGCATTTTAAGGAGGAATTTGAGCATTTGGAGAGCTGAGGCATAGCTGGGCAAAGCTAGAGAGGCCATGGCAGTACAGGGCTGCAGGAACGAGGTGTGAAGATGGGCATAAAAGGAAGCTGGGTGGAGGACTGGGTAGAGGAAAAAGTGATGGGATTATGGGAGCAAAGGGCTGGAACATGTTAAACGTGAGGGGCAAGACTGGAAAGTTTTCCTCGTTGTCCTTGGCAGGAAAGGGGGATGGATTGGGTCAGGGTGGAGTTTGGCAGCAGAGACCCTCAAGGCCAGCTCAGCTGTGGGGAACACTGCAAACCTTGTAGGGGAAAGAGGTGAGTTACAGTCAGCAGCAGGGACAGGAGGAAGTGTCAGTCCCCTTCAAGTTTAGCTTTGTCCTGATGTGTCTGGAAGCTGCTTGCTTGGGGTGGGCTCTCCTCTGGCAATTGAGAGGCCACATGAGGTGCCCGTGAGACCTCCCATCCCCAGGGTGGGCTGGAGCTGAAAGGCAGCTTTTAAAGGACTTTTATCCTTTTCCCCAAAGGTACAAAGAACAGGTAAAGGAGAGCTGATCTCCTTTCTCTGCCTTTGATTTGAGGCTTTGGAAGGAGCCCTGAATGTGTGCACGAGAGCCTTTTCAAGGGAAGGTGGGATGATCATCTTCCAGCTGGATTTCTTTTATTTCGAAAAGGAGCTTCTCATCACAGACCATCTTTTCAGAAATTCTGCTAAAATCAGCCCCTTTTCTGTACTGCTTGTCTCACTTTACTGCTGATGTTTGTGCTTTCAGGGAACTGTGCCATTGGGTTCTTGTTCATGCTGCTGCTGAGGCTCAGCACAGTGCTGGGGTTCCCTGGGAATGGTCTGTGGGGATCCCCCATTGTGCTGCTTTGGAGGGTCAGAATTCCCAGCCCAGTGGCTCTGGGGGCTGCAGGCCCTGAGCAGGGGGAAGGTTTGGGGAATGGTTTGAACTCGTGAGGCAAGAGCTGACTGCAGCTTCCCAGGGATCATCTCAGGTTGTGCAGTGAACCCCAACCACAGTCCAGGCTTTCATCTGAAGGTGATACCCAGACCATATTGACAGGCATCATTGTTGGATATAATCCTTTCAATGACTGAAAGGCTTCAGGGAGGCAGAGACTGCTGTTTTCCTCCCAGCTGGGACTAAGCAGTAACTTCAATCCAGGGCTTTGTGGCACTGTTCAGCACTGCTACCCCATAGTTGAGAACAGCAGGGCTCTCTGCAGAGAGCTGGGGAGTGCTGTGCAGCACTGGCCTCCTGCCTCTGTAGCCTCCATCTGCCTTGGCTCTCCCTCCTGTTCCCTCTTCCCTGGGTGGCTGCCACAATGAGGGGTGTTTGGGTGTAATTTGCACCAAAATACACACTATTAATACCACTGGGGTGGAAAACTGGAGTGTGTCATGCTGGCTGTAAACAGCCAGCTTGGAGACAAGCAGCAGCCTTGGGCAGCACACCCCATGGTGTGTGCACAGCCTGTTTACAATGTCTGGAGAATGCAGCACTGTAGTGAGCCCAGCACCAGCCCAGGCAGGTTTTCAGTACCTAACCCAAATGGCCAAAAGGGAAAGGCTTATTCCTCCCACTCTGGAACAGCAAAGCACAAGGAAAGAGGAGTTTAAAGCAAGCTTAGTGCCACTGGATCTCATTGCTTTGATGGTGTACACTTGCTGTCCTTGTTAAAAGCATCAGACTTGCAGTAATTAGTAAGAAAGAAGGTTGTGGGAGACGTATTTCATGTTTTTGTCTTGCTCCCTTTCCTGGCAGGTATTTATTCCACTTTATTTCTCTTGGAAATCTGGCAGGAGTAAAGCACAGGAAGTGTATGTGTCAAAAGCCTGTAGCTCCCCAACAGGAAATACACTTCGTGTTAGAGGACTCATTCCCTCCTGCCAAATAAAACAAGAAAATATTTTCTTCTTGGTGTGACTTGAGTTTCCTACCTCAAGCATGCCAAACTAGTGGGAATTTTTGATTTTATCCTGAAGCTGCTGGGCTAATACATAGGCTGAGCATTTTTTCAGTCCCCTCCTGGAGAGGCAGCAGTGAAGGGTGGGAGAGAGCAGAAAGCAAGGGCTGCCTTAAGGTCTGATTAAGGTGCTGTGTGGAGGTCTGAATTTCCCTGGCTTGGCCTTTTCCTTCCTGTTTTTTGTTTTGTTGGTTTGTTGGGTTTTTACTCTGGATGGCAAATACTGTTATCCACCACAGCAGCTTGAAGTTACCAGCCTGTTTTGGCTCCAACACTTCGGAGTGTCCCAGGACTGCAGCAGTACCCCTCAAGGCTCTGACCTGCCCTGGCAGGGATACAGGTGGTGTTGCATTGCTCTGCAAGTTCCTAGATGCACTGTAACCTTGCATGCTCCCACTTGGTAGTTGTACCAGGATAACTTGGTTACAAATCTGTTGTGGGAGGAAATCTCTCTATTTTCAGGCCAGAAAATGCTTTTAGAAACATTTCCATACTGCAGATGTAGACTTCTGCGTGTGAAGCCGATGTTTGAGGCTTAGAGGTTTTGCCAAGTTGGCTCATCTGGGGTAGCAGATGTTGGTGCTTTTCCTCTCACCCCAAGCTGTAGCTGCATTGCTGGCAGCTCCAAGCTGGGCCTTGTTGTGCCAAGGTAAGGAAAGCCCCTTGCAGAACGTGCCTGCTTCTCACCCAGTGCCCCCGGGATGGGCCATGGGGCTGTGTGTGCTGAGTGGGTGGGCACTGCCCTGTGCTTCCTTGGCAGCATCTGTCCACATCCTCAGTGCCACCTGCTGAGCCTTCCCAGCAGCAGCAGCAGCTCTGCTGCTCCCTTGGACTTTGTAAAACAAACAGTGGATCAGAACAGGCTCCTGGGCACAGGGCAGGCTCCTGCTGAGAGCTCTTTGGGGATTATCTGTGCCCTTCCCCTCCAGATAAGGAGCTGGCAGGCGGTTCCTGTCAGCGTGGAAAGCAGGAGCTGCCAGCGCATGGTGTAGGTGGGTTCAGAGAGATGCTGCTCCCACAGACTCTGGGATGCAGCAGAGAAGGTTCCTTTCTTATGGTGTCCTAAATAAAGCAAATTTTTCCATGTGCTGCTAGAGTCCAGCGTGTGCCAAATCACAGCTGTTGAGTCAGAAATTGGTTTCAGAGGAGTTGCCTGACTCTTCTGGCTTTGGGAGCCACAGTGCAGTGGTGCTGGAGAGCTCGACCTGAAAGGCTAAGATGGGAAACCACTTCGTTTTTAGATATGGGGAACTCTTAGAGTTTTCTGGGGAGAAAAATGCCTTTTAATGACTATTTTCACTTGTATTTGGGACAGTAAATAAATGTGAGCAGGTGATGTGACCACTAGTCACTAGTGCTGGTTGCAGCTGCTCCTCATCAGCACAGGTGTTTGCTTGGTGAGAGGCAGGTAGCTGATAGAAGAAGTGTGAACCTATGTCTCTCATGAATGAATTAATTAATTTGAGGCATGGTGGCTAGGCCAGGGCCCTCTTTTTGGTTCTGCAGTGCCCCACTGACTGGCCTTGAATCTGTCTTGGCCCCAGTTCTGTGGGCCATGGGGGAGGATATGCTGTTTCTCTTTGCAGCTATTTCTGTTTTGTTGCCTCCAAGATCCTGCTGTTGCCGTTGACTTTCTGGGAACAGTATGTCTCAAACAATGTCTTGTTATCCCCTTGGCCTCAAGAAAATCCTTACTTCTATCTCCAGGAAAATAAATGTGTATTAGCTCCAAAATACAAACCACGATGGAGCAGTACTTTTCCACCAGGGAAATTTTTCTCTCTTGCCAGTGTGGTGGTTTTTTTTCTGGAGTGAATAAATGCATTTTTAATAACTCTACGGGTGTGATTTAGGCTACTGTTCACTGAAGACGACCCACAGAGTTGCATAACCTATGGGAAGATGAATTATAGCTTGGTTTAGTTCATATCAGCCACTTCTTTGCTATCCTCTTGATGGCCCTGGCAGAGTGGGTTTAATTTAGCAACTCAGTGCCAGGAGGAGGGAACTGATTTAATTTCATCCCAAGTTATTGATAAAAGGTGTCGCATGGGGTTCTTTGAAATGCAGAAAGATAAGGTATTTTTTTTATACTTCTTTTTTCCCCTTTGTAAGCTCTTCTGTAGCAGACATGCCCACCAACAGCAATTAGTGCCTTTTCATTCTGCATTTGTGTGTTAAAGGTGTTAGCCAGGGTATCCCAGTTCTGCTGACTTCCCAGTGCTCTTTCTGAGCTCTTTGTATTCTCTTGCCCTTCCTGGGATTGCCAGAGATCCACCTCATGCCATGCAAGGCCTCTGGCTTTCTCTGCATCCCATCAACCTCTTTCCACTGTTGTGCCCTTTCATTTTTGTGGGTGAGCTCTCAGATCCCACCAGGCTGAGCAACTCTGGTGCTCACTTCTGCCTCTCACACTGCCTTTGCTCTGCCCCAGTGTCCAGAACCAGGTGGATGAAGTCATCGATGTTATGCAGGAGAACATCACCAAGGTGATCGAAAGAGGCGAGCGGCTGGATGACCTGCAGGATAAATCAGGTGGGATGTCAAACACAGCTCTGCTGGCCTGCTCCCCTCAGCTCTTCCTGGCTGCTGGGCCACCTGAACCTGGTTCAGTTCAGAAAGCACCTCGTGTCAGACCTGGGCTTACATTTCTGTCCTTCTTCAGTGGTGTTGCTCAGCCTTGGGCTGCAGATCTGATTTTCTGCTGGCTCTCTCTCCACCTTTACCTGCTGCTCCGTGCAGAGGCTTTAGTTTGGAGGTGTCTGGATGCTGGGATCTAGTTGGTCCTTCAAGTAAAGGTAGATTGGTCTGTCTTCTGGCACTGCCCACTGGCTTGCATTGCAAGTTCCTGTCCTCAGAGAGCAGCCAGGACAGAGGGAGCACAATGGGACTTGTCTGTGTGCTCTGGGTGCAGGGTGTCACATTGACCCTGCTGTGGCTTTGGTGAGTCATACTGTGGTTGGGTCTTTTATTGCATAAAACTCACTGGAGTTAGAACAAGTGAGTGGGTGCTCTGACAGTGTGTGCACCACTGAATTGACTCTTTTCTTTCCTTTAATAGACAGTTTATCAGACAATGCAGCAGCTTTTAGCAAAAGAGCCAAGCATCTCCGGAGACAGATGTGGTGGCGAGACTGTAAGGTGAGCAAGAAGGGGAACAGGCAGGGCTGGCTTTGTGGAAGGATGGTTCCGTGCCTGTCCCTGGGAGGAGGTGGAGAAGCTCTGCCTGCCAGCTGAAAAGATGCTGGGAGGGAAAGGCCTCCCCTCAGGTGGCAGCTGAGCACCCTGTGTAACGTGCCTGTGTGCTCCCCTTGCAGATGAAGGCGATCATAGCGATGGTGGTGGTCATTCTCCTGCTCGTGATCATTGGTGAGTAGCTCCACATCACCCCAGCCGTGGCTGCCATGGACACACTGGTGGGACTCTATGCTGTGAGTGACACCCTGGTGCTCTTGTCACTGGGGGACAGCACCTGAGCCACTCCATGGCCTCCACTCTGCCTTAATGCATCATAAGGGGTGCCTGTAGAGCATTCTGTGCTCCTTTTCTGCAAGGCTTAAAGGTGCACACAGAGGAGCAGGCTCAAACCAAGTCCTGACTGTGACCAGAGAAAGCCAGCAGTGCCCTGCCAGCCTTGTACTGACCCAGGGTTGGCACTGACTGATCCCAAGGCTGGTGGGAGTACATGGAAAAGTTCCAGGCTAGAGCAATGTTTTCCAAAAGCATCTCTACATGTATCAGCCACCTTTCAATGAGCCTGCTGCCTACAAATGCTCTTCCCCAAAGTTGATGGGCTGCTTAATTTCCATCAAGTAGCTGTTGTGGCTTTGTCATTGGTTCCTTTCTGTGCCCTCTGCCTTTCCTGGAGCTCCCCAGAGAAGAGATGTCACTTCTTTTCCTACCAAACAGCTCATAATGACCACAGCATGTTTGTTCCAGGCAGAAATAACTGATCCCTCTGCCTGCAGAATGTCATGCTCCAGGGGTCCAGGCAGCCCAGCTCTTCTGTGCCACTGGGTCTGGAGGGTCTTCCTCCCACTGAAGTGTCCAGGGGCAGCTCTGTAACTGTTCTTGTTCCTTCAGTAAAGCACTTGTGGCCTGTCGTCCTTCTAACACAGCCTACAGTGGGAGAGGCAGAGCTGGCAGCAGTGTTGAGAGACAGAGACTGATGGAAAATCCCATCTGGTTTAGTTTTGGGAAGCTGGAAGGAGATGAAGGTAGCAGGATATGTTGTCTAGCATGTGTGCAGACAGCAGATTGCTTTAGCTTGAGCCTGGGAACACACTTCTGCTCACAGCTGCTGGGTGTTTGTCACTCCAGAAATGGGGGGACTCCCTGGCAGGGATGGGTGTGTGGTGAGAGCTTCTTCCTTTGTGTTTTGCAGTGCCCATAGTCCTGAAGTACCGCTCCTGACGGGGCAGCTGGAGGCTTCGCTGGAGCTGCCTCTGGGATAACCAAACTGCTGTGTAATTTAAGTGAGATATCTGTACATACCTGGGAAGTTGTTTTTCCTCCTGGGAGCAGGAGGTGGTGGCAAGCAGCCAGCTCTAAAGGGAGTGTTTTAAGAACTACCAAACAACCCTTTTCCACTCGAGTACCTGTTCTTGCTGTCAGATTTATTTTTTTTTTTTAATAACACAAGATTCAGATCCCAAACTGCCTGTTTTGTGGAATTCTGGGTCTCTGGTTTGGAGCTGGCTACTTGCCCCTACAGTCTATCTGTATATATGGTTAAGTTGTAATATTAATAATAATAATAATAATAATAATATGGTTTGAGCAGCTTCTTGCTGCCTGCTGTGGAAGGCAGAGGGGACTCTGTCCTTAAATCAGAGAAAAGGAGGGAATAAATATCTGAAGGGAAAAATACCAATATATTATAGGGAATTGATTCTTTTGAGGACAACTGCAAGGGTGTTGTTTTTCTCTTGTTCAAAAAAAAAAAAAAAGAACAGAGAAAAAATGAAATTAGGTTTTACAATCCAGAAGACTTTCTGGTCCTGCCATGGGAATGCACAAGCTCAGTGTTTTCAGTATTGCTGCTTACAGCTGTGACTAAAGACATTCCAGTAAACCTATTTTTGACTGTACACGTGGAGTTTTTGCACGTCTTCATAAAGTTTTGGAGGACATTCAGGGCTCTCCAAGGCTGGGAGCCCCCGTTTCTGTGAGTTCTTAACCAAAAGTAAGAAGTGTTTGTAAAACCCAGCAAGCAGCACGATTATACAAAGACACAGCAGGAGAAAAATTCTCCTGGCACCAGTCCACAGTGAACAAGTCCCTTCATATTCAGAGCCCTTACCATGCTGTGGTGGTTGTGGTCCTGAATGGCAGCTGATTTTGTTTCCTTGTGATCCAGTGGGGTGGGGATTATTCCCAGCCACGTGCACTGGAGTGCTCTGGGAGCTGTAGGGACCCCTGTGCTGGAATGAACAGGAACTGAGCTCCAGCTCCTCTGTCCATGAGTGGGACTGTGGTGTTTTGGCTGTTCCCAGCCTCGGTCTCAAGTGCTGGTGGCATTTCTGTCAGCCCTTTATTTTTGGGAGCCTTCTTCCTTCCAGCCCTGAGCCCGGCACTTTAGCTGAACCAAGCTCTTCTGGTTCTCTTTTTTGGTCTTTTCTGATGAGAGAAGCGTTGTCCCACTAAGCACATGTTTGAAATAACACTGGAGAGGGGAAATGGTGCCCCAGAGAATTTCCAGTGCCATGTCCCAGCTTCCTCTTCTGCCCCTGCCCCCAGGGCCTTGCACAGTTTCCACCTGAGTGCTGCTCCACCAGAGAAAGGGATTAGGAGTGAGCACAGCAGGCTGTGGAGGGCTGGATGTGATTACAAGCTCCCTTGCCCAGCTGGAATATAAATAGGGCTTTTTCCCTCTGCTAGACCTGGTCTCTCCAGGTGGGAATCAGGAAGGCAATCTGGGTTTTTCCTCCTAAAAGTATAGGCTGCATTTAACATCATACACTCAGTGGAGGGGACAAAAGTCATCCTGAATGTGCCTCTGGCTACCCTATGCCTGCAAGGGATCGTGAAGGTGGATGAAGAGGGTCTGTCTCTGTCTCCAGGGGGCTGCAGATCTCGCTGAGCTGTTTGGTACCATGTCCTGCCAACTGGAAAGTGAGTTAATTCACTCCTGCTGCTGCAGAGCCCTGCCAGTGCCTCTGCCTTTCTCTTCCAGCCCAGCCTTGCCTTTGCTGGTGCTGCTGCTGCCACCCACAGCAGGACCTTGGTGCCACAGGAGTCCCGGTCAGAAACATCACAGGAATAGAATTTACTAAGCAACTTTTATAGATAGTGGGTTCTTTTCCTCTACAAAGCTGGAAAGACCATTAGAAATGTCTGGTCTTGGGATGGTACAGAGCAATCCTCCACGTATTCCTTTGATATTGTGGTTTTATGTTGCAGCCTGTGCTGTCCCACCCTGGAATGGTGGCAGGGAGAGCTGCAGTCAGCAGCAAGGGGTGTTGTTTCCAGCAGTGTCTGCATGCCTGGGGATTGGTTTTCACTTCGGAGATGTTATGAAGGAGATTTCTACAACAAAAACAACTCCTTCACCCAAGCTTTGGGTCTGTTTTACCCATTCCTGCATTGTGCAGAGGACAGACCATCAGCTGCTGTTTTCCACATGATTGCTTTTGTACAGGGAATGGCATCTTCTGGCTGTAGCAGTGCATTCCTCCTCCTGGGATTGCTGGTGTCAGCCTGTGGTGTGACCCAGGGTCCCCTTGCCTGAGGGCTGTGACACAGGTGGGGAGAGGCCTCCTGGCTCTGGCAGCTGGGCAGCCCAGGGGGAAAGAAGTCCCTCCTGAGGAGTCCCCTTGCAAAGCAGGAGCTTTGGCAGGGTCTGGCAGTGAGGAGGGGCCTGGATAGCAGAGTGGGAGAGCTGTGGCCCTGCTCCCCACCAGCACTGGGCTGCACTGACCTGATTCTCAAGGATTCCACACCGATCCCATGGATGTAACTCTTGACTCGAGGCCTGGAGTTTTTCCTGCAGCTGGTCCTGCATTTACCCAAGATGCAGGGCAGGGAAAGCTGCCACAATCCAAGCCATCAATGCACTGCCCTGATGTGTTAGAATTAGGTGTTGGCCAGTTTGGGGGTTGAGTCATTCAGTGCTGGGGTTGTCCTGTTCCCAAGGGACAGCTCTGGCTCTGAGAGTCACCCAGCAGCAAAGCAACAACGACAGAACTTGATCCCTCCCACACAGGAAATTTGATGACAGAAAGTGCAGAAACATGCCAGAGGTTGGGGCATGAACAGCAATAGAGCTTGGAGCACTGATGCCGTGGTGATCTTTTGCCTTTCCTTTTATATACCTTCTATATAAAGCTTTTATGTACCCTTACTGCTTTTAGCATGCATACTTGTAATTTCTTAAGCCAAATAAATTGGCATAGTCCTGATATTCCATTAAGCCAGGAGACCAAACATCCCAAGGCCTCTAAGCTGGAGGCCAGAAAGCCCCACGCTCTCCTGAGAAGCCAAGGTCCTCTCCAAAACACATCCTGTAAACTAAAATTAGGCCCACTCAGGGGAAAATTCCTCAGGATGGGGGAGATATCACGCTATTCATCCAAGCCTCTCACTGGGGAATCTTTGTTAGATATGCTAATTTGCTGGGTCTATAAAATCGGACACGTGAGGATGCATTTCAGCGCATTCCACCTTGGCCAAGTGGTGCACCAATAAGGATCCTTATTAAATACCAAAGTAAAAACCCTTTTCTCCCCTTAACCGTGTCTGGCTCTTAATTTTAACACCAGGAAAGGCACCAGCACAATCCCCAGCTCCAGCTGATTCTATTTCAGGGACAGCAGCGCGGGATCCGAAGGCCGGGGCTGTCAACAAGGCCCGGGGCCGTGAGGGGGCCCGGTTGCCATGACGACCCGCCCCGCCCTCCGCGCGCCTCTCGCGGGACCGTCCGAGGCTCGGCAGTTCCCGCCTCTCTGGCGCAGGCGGACGCCCTCCCCATTGGTCGAGCGCTGCGGGGCGGACGCGCTTTCTATTGGTCGAGAGCTGCGGGCGCGACACCGCCTCGGGCGCTGATTGGCGGCCGGGTCCTCAGGGGCGGGGCGCGCGGTCAACATGGCGGCGCCGGCCCGGCGGAGCGTCGTGTTCGTGACGGGCAACGCCAAGAAGCTGGAAGAGGTGAGGACGGCGGGGCCGGGGCCTGGCGAGACGGCTCGCCTCCCTCCCTTGCTTCTGCCGACCTTTTCACTCCCTTCTCCCTGCGCAGGTCACGCAGATCCTCGGGGACTCCTCTCCCTACACGCTGGTGGCGAAGAAAATTGACCGTAAGTTGTTGGCAGGGCCTGGCGGGATGCGGTGACTCGTCCCGTCCGGGCCGCCTCCTCAGCAGCGATCCCTCCCTGTGTCCGCAGTGCCCGAGTACCAGGGGGAGCCGGACGAGATCTCGGTGCAGAAGTGCCGCGAAGCCGCCCGGCAGGTCACTCGCTCCTTCCCCTGTCCCGGCGGGATGGGTGTGGGGGGACCCCAGGCAGGGACATGGAAGCATCCAAACCCGCCTCTCTGCCTCGCTGCACTCCCATCACCCCGCTGTTCCGGTGTGTGCTCTGTCCCTCTAGCAGCAGGAGGTCACGGAAGCTCCTTCAGTCCAAGCCCGGTGGCTGCGGGATAAAGAGTTTAATGTCTGCTGAACATTCCAGAGCTGGCTGTGGGATGGGGTTCTTGAAAGAACCAAGTGAGGGCTGAGACCGGAGAAAAATGCAGCCTCCAGGCCAGAGGCACTTTCCCTTTCCTCGTCCTCCAGGATGGCAGGGAGCGTTCAGCTCTGCTCGTTTTCCTCCTTAGGAAACCTTCCCTGCTGTTCTTCAGCCTCTCTGGCCTGCCTGGGCAGAGTTTGGGTTTGATTGTGTCTGCTTGGTGTGGGGTTGCCTTCGAGGTCAAGATTGCACTTGAGGCCAAGTGAAAACATGAGGCTGGGATAGGGCAAGGGAATGGGTTTGAAGGCAGTGCCTTCCTTTAGGTCTAATGTTCTCCTTCTCTTGGGCTGGCACTGTAGGTTCAGGGACCTGTGATAGTTGAGGACACCTGCTTGTGCTTCAATGCCCTGGGGGGCCTCCCAGGACCCTACATGTAAGTAGGAGGGAAGCTGTTTCCCCTTTCTTGTTCTGGGGTGGGGAGCACAGGCTGGCAGGGTGGTGACCCCACACTCCAGGAGCAGTAGGGTCAGGGAGGTGATTGGTGGTCCTGCACCCCAGGGGATGCATGAACTCCTTGAGCCCTGCTGCAAGTCACAGAGCAGGGTGGGAGGGTTGTTGGCTCTGGTTTCCAGTCTGTGGTGCCTGTTCTGGCAGCTTGGGAACCTGTCCAAAGAGCAGGCTCTGTGCAATAAAGGCACCAAGCCTTTCAGCAGGACTCTAGGATGAGTGTCCTGTAGGTTTTCAAAGGAACAGCTTTAATCCAGAAGATAAAGAGTTGTTGCATATTTATTTTATTTACTGCCCTGGATGGCAGGAAATTAAATACCCCACTGCTGTTTCCATTGTGTCCCCTTCAGTTTAAAAGATAAGTCTGTCCTTCCTGGTAAATAGTCCAGAATGAGGTGATCTTACAGCACACTGAGAGGCATTCAAAGGCCTGTGGAAATGTAAGCAACAACATCACAAGGATGACTGTATTTCTGAGAGATAATAGCAAAAACTGACCTTCTCCCTTGCCTTCCTTTTCAGAAAATGGTTCCTGGAGAAACTCAAGCCAGAAGGTACTGCCCTCGTGGTACTGCTCTGTGTGTAACCCCTTCCTTTGCCCCTGAAGTGGCTCCCTGCCCATGCTGGGGGAACCAACAGGTTCCTCGAGCCTCTCCTGTGCCCTCCTTCCCGGGGTGTTGTTTTCCTCAGTAGATTCATCCCTGGATTCCCAGACTCCTGCCTCTGCAGGCTGGTGGCAGGGCCCACGGGAGCATCGTGTTTGTCCTCAGTGTGACCTGTGAGACCTCAGGGCAAGCCCCTGGCCAGTAATGCTCCCCTCCCCTGCTGTGCCTGGATCTCACACTTCAGGGTGTGCCTGCAAATCCTGTGCCGAGCTCATTAACACGGGCGTTAATCACGTTAAACCACCGTGGGCTTTTGTCCTCCCTGGTGCTGCGTGCTCAGTTTTTCCCTCTCCCAAATTCATAGCAGGGCTCTGAGATCTGAGGCTCTGGCTGCAGCCACAGCAGGGATCCTGCCAGGAACATCCTGGCGCCCGAGCTTCGTCACCTCCTGTGCAGCCTGGGAATGTGATGCAGAAAGCTCCCTCCATCCACCCTTGCCTGGGTGGGTGTGCTGCCTTCCCAGGGAGCAGCAGTAACTCCGGGGTCCCTTCTGTGTCCCCCAGGCCTGTACAAGCTGCTGGCTGGCTTTGAGGACAAGTCTGCCTACGCCCTCTGCACCTTCGCCTTCAGCAGCGGGAACCCGGAGGAGCCAGTGAGGCTCTTCAAGGGCCAGACCCACGTAGGTGCAGCGTGCCTGGGGAAGGCAGCCTGCTGAGGGAGGAGGGCTCTGCTCTGAGTTTCATTGCTGCACTGGCTCTGCTGAGGAGAATTTTGGTGGCCTCCGGGTCGCTGGGTGTTGGGAACGGGCTTAGGGAAGGGCGCAGCCGGTGGGAGGCGGGTGCTGAGGGTGCAGCCCTTTGCTTAGTGAATTCTGCACCTTACTTCAGCCTCCTCAGCCCTCCATCTCCCTCTGACAGGGCTGAATTTAAGTGCAGTTGTTAGCTGTGTTCTTTGGAGGGGTCAGAGCACTGTCAGCATGGGGCAGGGTGGGGTTGGAGCTGCTAATTCGGGCCGCAGCCTGGGGAGGAGCTGGGGAGGGGAGCAGCACCCTGCAGAGGCTGTGGTGGCTGCCGTGTGAGCTATGGCTGCGTGTCTCAGTCTGTGTTTGAAATGGAACTGCAAGGGAAGCGCTGTGAGAGCACAGCTGAAGGGTTTTTTGTGCTTTCTCATGGCAGGGACTGATAGTGGAGCCCAGAGGCCCTCGGGATTTTGGCTGGGATCCCTGCTTTCAGCCGGAGGGCTACAACCAGACGTAAGTGGTGTTTGACCTACAGCTCTTTATGTAAGGCAAACCTCGGCCAAGGGTGTCAAGAGGAACCCGCTGATGAGGAAGGGCATCAGGGAGAGTGGTCCTGGATCAGAACAGGGTGGGTTATGGGAAACCCCCAGGCCAGGGCTTGTGTCACGGCAGACGCCCCGCTGAGCCAAGCAGGGAGGCAGAGGGGGAGCTCTCGGTGCTTGGGGGATGTGCTGTAGCGTATCTGCTTCTGACACTTGCCGTTTCTCTCCCCTGCAGCTACGCCGAGCTGCCCAAGGCAGTGAAGAACTCCATCTCTCACCGGTACAGGGCGCTGAGCGAGCTCTCCGCCTTCTTTCTGCAGAGCGACTCGACAGAGCCCCGCCCCGCTCCCAGCTAGCGCCCGAGCTGCGGGCACCGCTTGCTCACACACCCACAGAATGACTGAGGCTGGAAAGGACCTCCGGAGAACAGCCGGTCCAACCCGCTGCCAGGGCAGGTGCCGTCCGTGTCACAGCCGCCCGGCAGAGCCTCCCTCCCCTGCGGGGTGCCATTAAAGCTGCTCTTTTTAAACCCACCGCTTCCGCGTCCTGCGCTCTTTTTGTTGCTTCGCTAGTGGGCTGTTAAAGCTTTCCTCCTAAGATTCGGAGGCGGTTCCGGACCGGGACCGGGAGCGGAGCCGGAAGCAGGACCGGGGGCGCGCCGGGGCCGCTGCGCGCTCCCGCTGCGCGGTGGCGCGCGGAGCGGCCGGGGCGGAGACAGCCAATGGGAGGCGGCCGGGGCGGAGGCAGCCAATGGGAGGCGGGTGCGCTGCCCCGCGCAGCCGGAAGCGAGCAGCGCGGGGGCCACGTGGGGCCGCGGGAGCGGGGCCCGGCCCGGCCCGGCCCGGCCATGGAGCTGCTGCCCCGCAGCCCCGCCGAGTTCAGCTCCGCCCGCTACTGGGATCGCTTCTTCCGCCAGCGCGGGCAGCGGTCGTTCGAGTGGTACGGGGCCTTCCCGGAGCTCTGCCCCGTCCTGCACAAGTATGTGCGGCCCCGCGACAAGGTGAGACCCGGCTGGTAGCCAGCGCTCTGTCCCCTCCTGGGCGGCGAGCTGTTTTGCCTGGAGAAGAGGAGGCTCAGGAGGGGCCTTGTCGCTCTCTATAGCTCCCGGAACAGCGCTTGTAGCCAGCTGGAGGTCGGCTTCTTCTCCCAGGCAACAGCGACAGAACGAAAGGACATAGGCTTAAGCCAGGCCAGGGAAGGTTTAGGGTGGATATTTGGAGGAAGGGTTTCTTCACAGAAAGGATGCTTAGACATTGGAATGGACTGCCTAGAGAGGCGGTGGAGTCACTGCCCCTGGAGATGTTTAAGGAAGGATTGGATGTAGCACTCAGTGCCGTGGTCTGGTTGGCGTGGAGGTGTTTGCTCATAGCCTGGACTCCACGTTCTCAGAGGTCTTTTCCAGTCCAGTAGATTCTCTGTGCGAGGTCTGTGCTGCTCACTGACACAGACGATGTGAAGCTCTCAGTGTGCCTTAGCAAGAGGATAGGAGAGACTCCTGGGTTGCCGCGGTTTGGGGAGCTCTGGGGGTTAAAACACTGGGATCATTCCCAAAAAAAAACATGTTGCAAATGCATCACTTCTCTGCCCGTGGGACCCTTCTCTATGGACGAACTATCTTAGGCCATGGAGAGCGAGTTTACGGACCCCGAGGGTGTGTGGTTTTCACAGAGGGGTCCCAGACACCTCTGCTATTTGCTCCTAAAACGGGGGGGAGGGGGTGTGTCCAGGGCATTGTCACTATCACGCTGCTCTCCTGGCGCTCCCCAAGGTTCTCGTGGTGGGCTGTGGGAACTCGGAGCTGAGCGAGCAGCTCTACGACGTGGGCATGTGCCAGGACATCGTCAACATCGACATCAGCCACGCCGTCATCCGCCAGATGCGGGAGCGCAGCGCCAGCGCCAGGCCACGGATGAGCTACCTGCTGATGGACGTGCTCCACATGGACTTCCCTGATGCCCACTTCCAAGTGGTCCTGGACAAAGGCACGCTGGATGCCCTCCTGACCGATGAAGAGGAGGCCACCTTAGGCAAGGTGGACCAGATGTTTGCAGAGATCAGCCGGGTCCTGCAGGTAGGAGGGCGCTACCTCTGCGTCTCCCTGGCTCAGGCCCACGTGCTGAGGAAAGCTGTGCAGTACTTCTCCCAGGAGGGCTGGGTCGTGCGTGTCCATCAGGTGGCCAGCAGTGGGGACAAGCAGCAGTTTGTCCTACCGGTCTTTGTGTATGTCATGACAAAGTTCAGGAAGATCCCCGGCTCAGCAGCACAGATCCTGGAGATCTGCCCTGAGGAGCAGGACAAGCCGGTGCGGGTGGAGAGCGCGGAGCTGCTGGTGGCAGCAGTGAAGGACAGGCAGCATTATGCCCTGCTCTGCAGCCAGATAAGCAAAACCCCCTGCAAGGAACAGGTTTCCTTGGATCTGTGTGACAAAGAGAGCGGGAAGCCTCGCTACACGCTGCACGTGGTCGACAGCCCCTCGGTGAAACCTTCCCGGGACAATCACTTTGCCATCTTCATCAGTGAGTACAGCCTGGCCAGGAGCTGCAAAACAGCCAGCCCTTCAGGGCCTGTTGAATTTGGGGCTGGAGAGGGAAATAACCCCCCTGCATGGGATCGGGTTGATGTTTTAGTCCTGGCTTTGCAGTGGGACGTGTGTTTGCCTGGTGGTGCAAGCAGAGATCTGGCACAGAGCTTGTTGGCTGCATCTCGCTGCAGAGGGACACTGCCTGTCCTGCTCCAGGGTGGGGATTCCTGCCTGGATGCTGGTGACAGCCGAGTGAGCACAGGGCAGGAAGGCATCACTGCTCTGTGTGGGTGTCCTGGTTTGCAGGGCCGGGCTGCTGGGGCTGCCCTCGCAGAGATGTGTCGGCCTCTGCCATCAGCACCATTCCCTCCCTGCATGCCTGCAAAGCTGGGGCTTAGCACAGCCTAGAGACAGGTCAGGAGCTTGTTGGACACCCCCTTCTAATGAGACGTGGCTTTTCCAGCTTCCTGCATGAGCCTACCCAAAACAGGGGAGATCCTGGCTCTCTTGGTGGTTGCAGTGCACAGCTCTAGCCAGGCAGTGGTACATCCCTTAAATGTCCTGCCATTGCCTGTGGCTCCTCCCTCGGAGGCTGGAGGGCCAGGAGCAAGCCAGGCTGATGGCAGCACCTTCTGCAGTCCCACAGGGCAGAGAAACCGAGTGGCTCTTTGGGACAGAGGAGGGGCGGAGGCAGCTGGCGGCCAGCGCGGGCTTCGGGCGCCTGGTCACGGTGGCCCTGCACAGGGAGCAGCACTACGAGGGCATGGCTGGCATCCAGGCAGAGCTGTCGGGGAAGGTGATGGAGCTGGCCCCGCCGGGCCTCCCTGCCCGCCAGCAGGTGAGCCCCCACTGCCCAGCCCCCTGGCTGGGCTGCCCAAAACTGGGCCAGGCTGGCTTTCTCCGGCAGGGAAACCCTCTTCTCCAGGCTGCAAGCTGTGAGCTGGATGCCTTGGTGGGCAGGAGATGGGCCTCAGGTGCAGCTTCTCTTGGCTTTCCCTCCAGCTGTCTGCCTCTGCTTGGAGGCAGGATTTGAGGTGCTTGTATGGTGGGATTTGCTATGAAGTCCTTGCCTTCCAAAACCCAGCATCCCAAGAAAAGCAGAGATCCTGAAACCCCGAGAGCATCCAGCCCCTTCTTAATCCTGGCTTTAACTTCTGTTCCTTCTGTCTTCTCCTTCCTGCCCCAACTCCACACACCTGAGCTCTTGCAAAAAACCCTGCTGTGTTTGCTGCCTGTATTCCCTGCGTTGAGAGTGAATCCAGTGCAGCTCTCCAGCTCTCCTGTGGCATCCCACTGCTCCTCTGTTGGATCTGCTTCGTCCTGGCTCCGTAGCCACAGTCAGGACAGTGGGAATGCCAAGCTCTCTTCCTGTAGCCTTCTCTCCTTCACAGCATGCCCTGTCCTCCCTGCAGGTGCCCTTCCTGTCTGCGGGAGGGGACATTGGGGTGCGGGCAGTGCGACACTGTGCCAGCAGCCCCCTGAGCGGGGAGTTCGTCGTGGAGGACGTGAAGGGAGATGGCACCTGCTACTTCCGCCGCCTCATCTTCCTTCAGAACAGGAACGTGGTGCAGTCAGAGGCTCGGCTCTTGGCCACCACACCTCTCCCAGGTACACGGGGCAGAGGCCAAGGCTGGCTTCTTGGGGTGACAGTGAGAGGAATACAGGGAGAAGGTAAAAGTGCTGCTGGGACCTGCCTGTCTTGTCCCAGAGCAGCCCTGGCAGTGTTTTTTACACCTCCAGGGCTGGGGGTGGCTGTTCCCCAGGAAGCACCTCCACCTTCCCCATTGCCTTACCGGCCGGTGTCTCCTGTCATTCAGGCCAGAAGAAGCGGAGGAAGGACAAGAAGAAACCCAGCCCCACGGAGCCACCTGGAGCCATCGACAAGAGCTACCTGTGCTGTGAGCACCACAAGGCCATGGTTGCGGGGCTCTGCCTGCTGGGGGGCCCCGACGCCCTCCCAGGTGACAGTGGGAGGCTGTGCTGGGGGCAGGTGTGCGTGTGTCCCCATGCCACAGCCCCTTGGGGAAAGCCCCGTGCACCCTTCCCAAAGCGGTTTGGGGATGGTGGGTGGGACGAGCAGTGGGGTTACGGCATCCTGGTGGCTCACTGGGTGCTCTTGGTCGGCAGGAGAGCTGGCAGTGCTGGTGGTGGGGCTCGGCGGGGGCAGCCTGCCCCTCTTTGTCCACGATTACTTCTCGCAGGCCCGCGTGGCCGTGGTGGAGATCGACCCCTCCATGCTGGAAGTGGCCACGCAGTGGTTCGGTTTCTCCCAGGGGGACCGGATGCAAGTGCACATCTCCGACGGCCTGGACTACGTGGCCAAGCTGGCAGCTGAAGGTACCATCTCACAGGGCATTCCCCATCGAGCCCAGTGTGTGCCATGCTGGGGAGTGGAGTCCTGGACTGTTGTCACCCCCTGCTTCCTCTTCCTGCCCATCTCCTGCCATGTGTCACAATCTCCAGCCTCACCAGGTCTCTGCAGCTCACAGCCTGTCCTTGCCAACCTGTATAGCAGGTAGAGCACTATAGATTTGTTGCGTCCCCCAGCACCAAGGGCTTGTAAAGAGGAAGCCCAGCAGAGGAGACACCCATAACATGGCAGAAAGGGTGTCTTGACCATCCCATCTTTTGCCTTCTCATGCGTGTAGCTCTGTCCCGTAGGATAACAACTGTCTGTGCTTCCTCTTGCAGCACCAGCCCAGTTTGATGCCATCATGTTTGATGTGGACAGCAAAGACCTCACAGTGGGGATGAGCTGCCCACCCCCAGCCTTTGTGGAAAAGCCCTTTCTGCAGAAAGTTAGAACCATTCTCAAGCCAGAAGGTAGGAGGGGAGATCTGGCCACGTCCCTGTGGCCAGGCTGGCCAGTTCTGTGTGGAGTTGGGGCTGGGCCACCATTTCTCATCCTGGAGAATAGTGGCCACAGCCAGGATTGCGGCATGGCATCCCCTTCTCCTGGTGGGTGCTGCATATGGGTGTTTCAGTGGCCATTGTGACAGCAGGATGGAGTGGCTGGCCTGCAGCACTGCTGGCTCAGGCAGGCTGAGATATCCTGGGAGGCCAACAGAGTTTTCTGGCCACAGAAGGTGCAGGCGGTACCTGAGAACAGATCTTGTGGCCACCCACACCCCGTGTGGCAGCAGGGATATGGAGCAGGGCACGGGTGGGGGGGATGCTGGTCCTCCTTGTGCAGCCGTGAGGGACACTTTTGCACTGGGGTGGCACCGGTCCACCCCTGGGAGCTCCAGCAGGGAGCCAGGGTGGTGTTCACAGCCTGCTTCAACTCCCCCTCCTTCTCACCCTGCCGCAGGAGTTTTTGTGCTCAACCTGGTGTGCCGTGACGCCCGGCTGAAGGAGTCCGTGCNGCCGCCGCGGGGGGTCTTCTCCCGTGTTCTCCCCCCCCGCCACATCCAAGGGGAGGTCAACGAGATCCTGTTCTGCCAGGCGGGCCCGGCGGGCCGGCGCGGCCCCGCAGAGCTGGGGGCGCGGGCCCGGGCTCTGGAGGGGGCCCTGCGGCGGCCGGGCCGGCCCTGGGACAGCTCCTACGCGCTGGCTGACGCGCTGCAGGCCGTCCACATCCTCTGAGGGCAGCTGCTGCTGCTCCCACCCAGCACAGGCAGCGTAAGGCGCCTCCTCTGGGGGGGGTATGGCCTCACAGCGGGGTGCCCGTGGCTGGGACTGCTGCCCCGTGGGGCCTGCGGGAAGGGTGGGGCTGGTACAGGGAGGGGCTTCCTGCAGCGGGGCTCCTGAGGAAGGGGTGCAGCAGCACCCTGGAGGTCTGTACAGCTCGAGGGTGTGAGGAAGGTGCTGTGGGACTGGCAGGGCTGGGGGTTTGGGTGTGTTCTCGTTGCTTTCCCGCTTTGGGAAGACCGTCCCTCCGACTCTTCCTTCAGTACGGCTGCTTCCTTCTGGTGGTGCCTCTGCCTGCGTCTCCAGCATTCCTGGTGTTTCTGCAGAGCCCCAGCCCTGCTCCAAGCCTGGCTGTGGATGTGTGTGGGTGGGCTGTGGGAATAAAGCCCTCAGGGGTGCTCTGAGGCCTGCTGTGCTTTGCTAAGGCTTATTTCTGAAGCACCCACAGGCCTGGAAAAACTATGGTCATCTCTGCACTTCAAAGGCATGTCCTGGGAGCAGAAACTGCCCCAAACCCCACTGCCCCCTCACCACTCACCCTCCCAAAACTGGATCCCATTACGTTTCCTCTCTTTCTGAATCTCTCCAGCCATCTCCACTGAACTGAAACCTGTGATCTCCAGGCTCTGACCCCTTCAGCCCCAGGGCCAGCAGGGACCCCAGCCCTGGGCTCAGGCTCCTGGCCACACCAACCTGCTCACCCAGCTGCTGCAGATCAGCCTTCCTGCAGGATGAAAGGGCAGCCAGAAAATGCCCATTAGGGTGTTCCCACGGCACCCCAGTCCTGCCCAGACTGCTCATGGAAGAGCTGACCTGTGTGTCCTGGCTGGTTAGAGAGCAGCTGACCTGCAGGTTCTCATCAGAAGCTGGTTTTGGGCAGGTTTTGTCTTTCTCTCCTGTAACAGCTGGTACCAAAATGACCCTGAGACACGGTACCAAAGTGACCAGCTTGCAGACAAACTGATGCTTTGCCACTGGTCCTGCACTTTCCATGCTCCCTTCTGCCACTGGCAGCCTGAGTGAGGACACCTGACAGCTGCTTCCCAAAGCAAACCTTCCCCAGCCACCTTCCCACAGCCCAGGGAGGTAACAACACACCAGGAGTAGCTCCAGGAGGGATCTGCGTCTCGGCAGCACTGCTGGGGCCATCTTCCAGCTCTGCAGCTCACACACCCTGTCCCACCAGGGTCTGGGCTGCCTCTCATGGGCCTCTCCTTGCTTGGAAGGAGCCAGCTCTCCTATGGGAAAACCTCTGCCACTCCGAAAGCGGAGTTGAGCGGGTGTGTGAGCCTGAGAGTTTGCAGTTCCCCGTGGGGAAACAGCTTTCCAAACTGGGTTTGCAGTTTTCTATGGGGACGTGGAAAGGACACCCCAAAGGCTCTCACCCCCTGAAGCAGTGGGGACCATGGCACCAATGCAGGAGACAGTGCTTTTGGTGCCTAGGATGCACTGTGGCAGCTGTGCTGCCAGCAAGCACCTCCCTCTGATCAGCAACTGGGGCTGTGTTTTAATTTCAATTTGCCAGCAGGTTCTACTTTGGGAACTGCTCTGTTCAGCTCCCTTCTCTGCTGCTTCCTCCCCAGTTGCCCTTCACACAGAGGGACAGATCAGTGCCCTACTTTCTCCCTGGGCTAACCTGCATCTATGCTGAGGGGAGTAGATGCTGTTTTTAATAAGTGCTTTTGATGGTTCCCAGGCACAGGAGAGCAGGGCTGGCCTGCTTCCTGCCTCAGATAAAAGCTGGCAGCCTGGGTAGGTGCCCTCTATGTCGCTCAGCACCCAGTCACTCCTCCAGCGTGTTCTCCTCCTTCTCTGGTGTGCTCAGGACAGCACAGGGGAGAAACAAGGCTGGAGCTGGAGCAGGGTGGAAGTGTGCCTGCCCCCATGCAGTTTCTAAAGCTCCTCTGTGATGAGCACTCTTTTGAAAGACATCTATTATCCACCCAGCTTAGCAGTGGCAAATTTCTCAACTAGATCAGCAGTGCTGCATTTACTCTATTTTTAACTTAGTTTGCAATTCTCAACATAATCTTAACGACACAGGTTTGTGTGTGTGTGCCCTTTATTTTACCGAAAGCATCTCCTCTCTTCCCCAGGAGCTCATACAAAGGCTGCCTTCATCCCTTCCTTGTCCAGTCCTGCCTTTCTGTTGTGCTTCCAAAATGCTGCAGAACGCCACATCCTGGTGGAAAAACAAAAGCCATCTATTAGAAACAATGTGAGGATGAAATCTCAGTTCATTGCAGCTGTTCTTGCAGCTACTGATAGCCCGGACAACTTTGGTCTGGAAATGCATTTCAGCTGGAAAACTGGCAAATTCATGACAGCTGCAAACACCCGAAATCCTCCCCTGCAGGTAAAACGCTCCAAGGCTGGAGTAATTGACACGTAGTAAATATTCCTCTGCTGGCAGCCAAAACACGAAGCTAAATGTATATGTTTGGCAAGGGTGATTCCGTGGAGTGTTTTGGCAATACAGTCATGTTTACATCCCCTACTCCTCACTTCCTTCCCTTGCAGCGTAGGCACGCTGTCAGTGGCAGGACAGAAACAAGCTCTGCCGTCACTTAGCAACCTCCACTGGCACGGAGATGTTGACTTTTCCCTTTCTGGCTTTCCCAGCACAGAAAGAGCCGGGTGTGTAGCTCATCTCACGGCTCAGGTGTGAGGCTGCAGCCAGCTGGGGAGGCTTTGGGCTGCTTCTCACAGCATCACATCCATGTCCTGCTGCCACTCCAGTGAACGAGACACTGGGAGGTGATGGGTCAGCCCTGGGTTTCCTGAGCTTGGGTGGAAGGATGCAGAGAGGTTTTTTGGACAGGCAGCTGGCAGGACGGTGACACTGATGGGGTGCCACAGAGCCCCTCTGCTCTGCAGAGAAGAGAATAAAATGACACTTCAGTTCTCTCTGGGGAACAGGGTGGAGGTGGGTGAGGGACATGCTGTCACCAGCTGAAAGTACAGCAAGCAGCTGGGAGAGATTTTGCAGCAACAAAAGCTGCAGGGACTGAGCACCGAGGCTGATTCCTTTCAGCTGGGCAGGGCTTTCCCCCACTGCCTGGGGATGCTCCATGGCACGGTCCAGCACAACTGCGGCTGCAACAGCCACTCCCAGAGGCTGGAAGCACGTGGGGAAGTGTTTTCTCCATGAAACCTTCCCTTGGGGAAGCACTTGGCTCGCCTGGCTTTGTGGCGTGCTGCCAGGCTGCAGGGAGGGAGTACAGCTCTTTCCTGGGGTGCTCAGGGCTGCAGGGAAACATCTCTGCAGGCTGCAATGCAGCACGGTGCCCTTCTTCTACCCTGCAACTGGATGCACCCGACTAAAGAGCGCAGCTGGAGGTCACAGGGCAGGAGAGAGGACAGATGGGACAGGGATTGTCCTGCGACCAGTGAGTCAGCAGTGCCCCGGGCTGTGGGGGGAAGGCAGAAAGCACATCCTCTCTACATGGAGAAATGCTGCAGCCACTCTGCCTTTCTTTCACGGGCTTGAATTCCATCTATTGCAGCTTCGAGGTCTGAGCTCTGCCTCTGGCAGAGACACAGGCACAATGCACCTTGACACAGCCCCACTGCAGAGCCAAATGCTGCCGAGAACCCGGGAGCTGCCCCTTGCACGGGCTCCTTGCCCGCACCTCCTCCTGCTCTGTGCCCATCAGCTGCCTCAAAAGCTCTGCAAAAACTCTGCCCGTGTGTCTGGAGCAAGAAGGAGGTGAGGAAGGTCCCTGGAGAGGAGAGCAAGTGGGAAGGAGCCTGCTCCTTAGGGGAGAGGATACAGCCTCTGCTGTGCTCTGCTGTCCTGGCAGGGCAGCGTGACTGGCTCCCCACTGCAGGCATCTGCAAGTCTGCACTCGGCTGGTTTCTATAGAACTCATTTCTCACGAAGGGAATTGCACTGGTGTGTTTATGAAGCAGCCTGGGGACCTGGTCCAAATGTCCTTGGTTTTAACGTCACGCTGCCTGGCTGGGGAGAAGTGTCTGTGCCTGAGTTTGTGGGTTCAGCTGCACCCTGAAGCCAGGCTATTTTTGCCATATATTTTTCTGAAAGTCGTGGCAGGACAAGTTTGCTGTCTGTAGCCTCGACATGAAATGCACTGGAGGCTTCGACTGGGGGCCCCAGGCAAGTTGTGCTGCAGCTGGTGACATGTGACATCAGGCCACCCTCTTGGAGTCAGGATGTCACCTTGGGCAGCAGGGCACCCACCCTCCCTGCCACGCCAGGAAAGGTGCTTGGCAGAGGTTTTTCTCCCCTTGCCGAGCCTGGCACGCAGCAGAAGGAAATGATAAATATTGTGGGGCACAACCGAGCACAGCAGGGAAAAACCAGATTGTGTTTAGCCGGTTAACCAGCGAGCAGCACAGCTCTGTGCTCCTGGGGACTGCACCTGCTGCTCCCCCAGAAATCAATTTCTTGCATGGCCCCCTGACACTGATTTGGGTCTGGTATTTCAGGGTTATTTGTTACAAGAAGCTTTGCAATGGTCCCTGCTCGTAGTACCCCTGTTTCCTTTATTTTAGACACTCTGAATCTGAATCTGGCAAATTCAGAAAGCCAGGCTGGGCTCTGCACGGGGGTTTGGAGCAAGCTGCCCAGAGAAGTCAGTCAGGAAAAGCAGAGACCTGAAGATATGCTTGGGTGCCTCTCCTCTCTCCTTCCTTGCTCTCTTGGAGTTGTTGGAAAAACGAGGAAAACCTCTCATGCTAACACAAGCATCCATAATGAGATAGTGCTTTTTCCAGAAGGTGGGGAATCTATACTTGGCTGCTTATAGCTTGTTTTTTGGAGGAGGGAGAGTGGATTTTTTTAAAGTGACAGAGCTGCAGGGTGAATGAGGGCACCCAGTGACTTTAACTCTGCTTCACCAGACAAAAAAGTTGGGTTTGGAAACTGCCCAGACTTGGGAGAATAACTCAAACTTTTCCTAATCTTAGTTGTTTTCCTAATTGGTTTTATTTTAATCATGGGGGCAAACAAAGCTGTAATTTAAAGACCTCACAGAAAGGACACTTCCCTGGCTTATCAAATTGAAGGTGTGCATAGTGCAGCTCCCCAGGCATCGTGCCTTTCCCAGTCTTCATTTGTCTCCTGTGGAGATGCAATCCTATGGCCAGGCCGCTCTTCTGAGGATCTTAATTATTTCACAGGGGCAGCACAAAGTGCTCTGACACTGCTACTGTTCTTCCCAACTTCCAGCCTCCATAGAAACCCACGAACTGGAGGAAGGCCAGGCAGCTCCTCTAGTGCCTCCTGGCATAGCCTGCTCACCCAGGAGTGGGGAAAGAAATAATCATGCTGCTAATTGGCATAATTATGTCAATAACTCCCAGGCTCCCAGCTAGACAGAAATGATGGCAAGGCTTTTCCCAGGGGCTGTGATCTAACTGCAGCAGTGAGGAGAAGCCATCTCCCTGTTATGCTGATGAAAAACTGTTATTTGTTTCCAGAGTTACACGTCTGTCTGTTGTAGAGCGTAATTTTTTACACTTATCGAGAGCTCTGGCCAAGAAGTGTTGATAATCCTCCAGATTGTTAGTTTCCCTCAGCCTGCGGGATGTTCCCAGTTCCCTTTTGTTTTGCTTTTCACGCTGAACCAGGCCAGTGTCTGGTTTAATAGAGAGGATCACTTTTATCACTGCAGGACTCCAAAGCCTGCGTTTCTGATACTTTCACGGTGTGGCTGCTGCCAGTAATCGCTGGTAAATCTCCTCTCTGTTGTCTGCCTGAGCTTTTAGCTCCGTCTCAGCGTGCATTTTTAATTGGACCCGCCGCAGTGGCAGGGCTTGGACCTTGATGCTGCTTCCCAGGCTGCACCCACCTGCTGCCAGCCCTGCCAAACCCAGCTCCTCCTCAGAATGTGCCTGACCCTGGCAGCGTTCCTGCCTGTGCCTGGGCATTGCCACAGCTCTTCCCACCAGCAGGGTGGGGGTGGCCAGTTGGGGTCGGGGCTCTCAGGGGAGAGGAGCAGTATGGTGGTCTCATGGTGCCTGGGTGAACCACGCCCCTTGTGCCCGAGTGTCCCAGCAGCGAGGTGGCCTTGTCCTCGGGCAGGGACAGAATCTCAGAATGGGTCAGGTTGGAAGGGAGCACAGTGGGGCATCTGGTCCATTTTCCCAGCTCAAGCAGGGTTATCCCAGAGCACAGGTTGGTTCTGGGGTATCTCCAAGGAGGGAGACTCCACATCCTCTCTGGGCAATCTGTGAATAACCAGTCCCTAACAAGCAAGCTCTAAGTGATGTCCAGGTGGTAGAAAGACAAATTACTTGTCAGTTTAGGGCTCGACATGTTTTGGTTATCTCAGACCTAGGGGGAGGTTACCAAACCTTGGGAAGAAGGGTGTACCACTGATAGCGCACACAAACACACAAAGGAAGCAGAATTTAGGGACCACAAGGATATTTGGCAGAACCCCCAAGATAAGGAAGAAACTAATAAAAACAACTGAGCAAATGTGCTGGAATCAGCTCTGACTGGGTAAGAGGAAATTCTGGCAGGGGCAAATTGTGACCACTGACTCACAGACCACCGACCCAAAAAACCCACTGACTCAAGAGAAGGACTGAGCATGCAGACTAACTAGCTCTGGAAGCAAGAGGATCATTAACCAACAGCAGATAGAATACTAATTAGTAAGCCAACTAGATAACTTGTAGCCAGTAAACATCAACGCCTTGCTTCGTCAAAATCCACAAAAAAGGAAAAACTTCTGATAGTCGTCGTGCCGGCTTGGTGGATTTGTCACCCAGCCCCGTTTCTGCGCAGAACTAGAAATAAATCCAACCTCTCGGCGCTGTGGAGTGGATCGGCACTCCCGGAGCAAGGACGGATTTTGGGACGATCGTGGGGCCCGCACGGGAGGGGGCGTGGCTTTACCGCGGAGGCCCCGCCCCCAGGCCCGCGGAGGGAGGGGCGCATGCGCAGTGCGCCGCCCGTTACCTGTCAGCGGCGGCGGGCGGAGGAGGAGGAGGCGGAGGCGGCGGGATGGAGGGGCTCATNTTCGCCGCTCCGAGCCTACCGTGGGTGCTCGCTCCCCCAGCGAGGATGCTCGGCGTCCCTCCCCCCGCGGTGCCTCGAGGGTGGCGAGGCGGGCCCTGGCCCGGCAGCGCCCGTAATGCGATGTGCGCGCTGCGGGGAAGCCGCCGCGGCTCCGGTGCCCCCTTCNGAGGGAGGGGCGCATGCGCAGTGCGCCGCCCGTTACCTGTCAGCGGCGGCGGGCGGAGGAGGAGGAGGCGGAGGCGGCGGGATGGAGGGGCTCATCCCGCTCGTTAACCGGCTGCAGGATGCCTTCGCGGCGCTGGGCCAGAACTGCCTGCTCGACCTGCCGCAGATCGCGGTGGTGGGCGGGCAGAGCGCCGGCAAGAGCTCCGTGCTGG